>CAJNRD030001116.1:5498136-5509342 GCA_905319865.3 Cotesia congregata
TCGACAACGTGCTAATAGATAAGTACTCAAGTATACAATAGTACAGCGCAACTGCATGCGCAGTAAATCGACGCGTCGTCGTGTGTGTGTGTGTGTGTGTGTGTGTGTGTGTGTGTGTGTGTGTGTGTGTGTGTGTGTGTGTGTGTGTGTGTGTGTGTGTGTGTGTGTGTGTGTGTGTGTGTGTGTGTGTGTGTGTACGTCTTTCATAACTTCTAAATAGCTTGACCAATTTGATCGCGGTTGGTGCTATTCAAAAGGGTTCGAGTGTACTTAGATTTTAAATACAAGTTGGACCGATTCTGACCGATAGATTTTGAGAAATCTTAAAAAAATGCGAAGAAAAATTTTTTTTAATGTGGTTTTTTTTTATAACTTTCAAACGGCTTGACTGATTAATTCCAAATACTTATCAGCTCTGAACATCGAAAAACCACGTCGATCGCCACCAAGTCGGTCAAAATCGGTTGATTCGTTCGTGAGTTATTGTTGACGAAAAAAAATGTTTTTTTCGAATTACACCAAAATTTAAAGAAAAATGTCTTAAATTAATCCAAAAATGACATTATTCAAAAATAAACAACTGCAACGTTCATATATTTTATTACTAAACAGAATCGTCTTGAAGGTCATAACCGTATCTGCATTATTTAAAAAATTAGAAGTCACGAAAGTTTGAAAAACATCGAAAAAAATATTAGGTTTTATAAACAAATTAGCGAAACCAGCCTGCTTCGCTGAGCTCAAGCTCACTTTAGTTATCATCTCTATATTCATTCTCTTCCACTCTTTTCTCTTGTGGGAGAAAATTCTCACCTACACTGATGTACATGTCGATAAATACAACATGTATTTTATTATTTATACATAAGCATATAGGAAGTATCTCAATATCAGAGGTAAATGTACGAATCAAGGCTCGAGCGTTGTAATTGTGAATAATTTGAAAATTTTATCAATAAAAACAAAGAAGAGATAATTATTTTAAATTGGTAATTCTGATTACGAACTTATGATTAAATTAACTTATATTCTACCTTATGTTCATGAAATTTTAGAATAAGCTGATCTGAATACTTCCTTAACATCATCAAGTAGTTCACATTATTGATATTATTTATTCGTGTGATTATTTTATATTTGTTGACAGATGACAGATATGAAGTTAGTTGATTTGCATTTTGAATAGATTTTATTTTTTAGTCTATACATTGCAGTGCCATCTGGTGGCGATTTGCATAAATAGGGGATAGCATAATTGTTTTCTCCATCAAAAAATATATCTACATACTAATTTTCATGACAATCGGTTGAACGATACGAAAATCGGTACGTTTCAGCGCCACCTAGTGGCGAGTGACATCAATGGACATAGAATATTCATTTTCTCCGTGAAAAAATACATGGTCATACCAATTTTTATGACAATCGATTGAACGGAGTGGAAGTCGATACTTTACAGCGCCACCTGGTGGCGAGTTACATCAATGAGCATAGCATGTAACCTTCTCCGCGGAAAAATACATATACGGTTTATGATATACCTACCAATTTTCATATTCATTGGTCAAATAGTTTCTGAGTTTATCGATGTCATATATACAAACATCTTTTTTTATATACACTAGTCACAAAAATGAAGGGATATAAAAAAAATTCCAAATTTTTGGGTGATTTTCAACGAGCTGTAACTCCGAGGGAAATGGTCGTACAGAAAAAATAAAAAAAGCAAACTGTACCTCCAAGTGTCTAGTTCTCAGACATGACCATGAAAATTTTTTCTCGTCTGAAATAAGGTCTACGGGCTTCAAAAAATTTTTTTTTCATTTGTAACACGTGGTAGATTTTTATTCGACGCCCAATACTTGGAGTATATTAACCTTCCAGGCTTGAATCCAACCTCGTGAATGTTATGTGTGAATGAATGAAAATTGTACTAATTTTTATGAATTTATTTTGTGTAAAGTACGTAACGCTGGACGAGTAACGAAGACAGAGCGAGTCACAGCGAGTAGAAAACTGTGCATTGGAGCGACAAGGATGGAGCTACGACGTAAGGAAGCGAGTACCGAAGCGAGTACCGAAGTGACGAGGCACCGAGCGGCGTAAACACCCGAGAGGTCTGAGGACAATCGACGCTGCATTGCCGCAATTTTCCAATACGACGATCAATGTCGATGACAGTTGGTTAGTCAGTACTGCAGGAGCAGAGGTGACTAAAAACTGTCGTGAAGGTCTGTTGACTGTTATACGGACCTAGATCAACTATCGACGGGGATCAATTCCAATGGAAATGAAGACTAGCGCCGCCAACTTCAATGAAGGAAGAAGTGGGTACTCCTCGATGAAGAAGACGATTCGAGGCTGGACTATCGACGTACACGGACGCGCTTTTGCGCGCTCCGCAACGTAAATTTAATTTCGAAGTATTGTCGCGATTTTGCTTATTTGAAGTTAATTTGTAACTTGTTGTAAAGTATTGATTTTTAAATTTATTATTTATTTGAGTTGACCGCACGAAGCTTTCCAAGCTGCTACGATGAGGACGACGCTCAATTTCTTGGTAAGCCGACGTTCTTGTTCAGTGTTGAATCCAGCGTTTAGAGTCCACGTTGTAATTTTGTAAGATATTTTAATTACCAAAATAATACGCGAGGATTCAACGCTTTACGATTATTTTTTTGTAATGCTGTTATTACATAGAGTGATTGCTGATGTATGAATGTGAGAGTAAGAATTGAATGAGATAACGACGTTTATTAATTTAATTTTGTTAAAATTGAGTGCAAATTTAAGTTACGACGTTTAATAATTTTTGTTAAAAAATTAATATCGTCCGCCGACGTATATTTTGTTGAATAAATTGTTATTTTTTTTTTAATTCTCCTGAATTTACTTCAAGTAATTTTAAGAATTTCGTTTATTTAGCTATCCTATTTTTTAACGACGAGTATTTCAGCATGGCCCGCCGCCCTGAAGAAGAGGTAATAGCTAGCCGAAGTCGAAGCACTAATTAGTTGGAGATCATTCTCCTGGCGCCCTTTTTTTAATGATATTTTTTTTTAAGTAAGCCAAATTTTAATATAAACGGTGAGCCTGGCTTGGTAAATCCCCGGGTCAAGCAAAATCCCGTTATACAGGGTAAATTACCTTCAATCGATAAGTCGCCAGAGATCGATAACTTTTCTACTAGCATTTGTGCGCATCGATCTTCGGGCCTAGAGAGAGAGTAAGTATCGGTAACTTTGGGGTTTCTTGGCTGGTCACTCGGAGGCGGTGAGTTAGAAGTAGTGCAGTGCTCAGACCAACAACAGCCCAAAAGTCCAAGAAGGAAGTTAATTGGTACAAAAGAGTTCCTTCGAGCACAAATTACACCAGGTATTAGGACTTTCATTTGATGAGCCGCGGGGTCGTATACTCGGCTCATCAAATTTACTACTTCTCATTTATTATTTTATTTTTGGATAATTCAATTGTTTATGGATAATTTGCTTAATAATAATTATTTAAATTAATTGATTGATTCGTTAACTGCTGTGAGCATTCCTCTTGGGGATTTATACCCGAGGAATGTTCCAGACCTCGTGGTCTTAATAAATCGTGAGAAATTATTAATTCGGCCGGTTAATAATTATTAACATCTTAAGGTTGGTTTAATAAATTTATTTTTTATTAATAAAATAAAAAACCCCAAATTCTGAACATCGAGAAAATTCCAATCGCCAGCTCACAGATCGGTCAAGCGTCGGTCGCATACCCGAGGTCAAAGCTTGCTACGCAATTACGAACACCGGCGTCCATTTTGAGCGCGCAAATTCCTTCGTCAATTATATTACGCAGTAATTTATAAAATTAACAACTGTATCATTATTATAAATTACAACAATTGAATTATCATTATTTAATATAATTTATTACAATGAAATGATTATTTATATTATATTATTTATTGGAAACTATTTTATTTATTGAAAATTATTTATTGAGAAATTACGACGCGATTTAAAATACCCGTGGATAATTTTTCGTAATTTATTTTATATTGATAAATTAATTGTTGATTAATTATCTAGTCGGAAAATTCCACGCGGTTATTTTTATGAAAATATATTTAATAATTATAATTTCGTCGTCTTGGAAAAATTCTCAAAAAATTAATTTAACAAACGTGAATATGACTAGCTGGGATGTTCTAACTGTTAGTCAGTTCTAAAGGTTAGTCAGGTCTCCTACAACCTGACTAACCTAGTTGGGCTTTTTCAGATATTAATTCTGGGAATTTATAATTGGTAAAATTTAATTGATGAAATGTTTTGATAATATTTTATATAATTAATAATTAATAATTAATTTACGAGTAAAAATTGCAATAAAGAGTCCGGAATGTTCCGGAATTTTCTTTGTGCTGAGTATTAAAATCGTGGTAATTTTGAAATAAGTGAGGCGTCGGTTTTAGCCCGGAATCCTCAAGAGAAGTAAATTATTAATTGTGGAAATAGTTTATGGTTTTATTTGCGAGCTAATGACTGAAAAATTTAGTAAAAATTAATGTATTTAATTTTTGGAGATTAATTTTGTAAAACTTTCATAAGAGGCAAAAATAAAAGTAAAGTAGAGTCAGTGTGTGTGTGAGACGCGTGGGTTATGTGTGATAGTGAGTATTAATAGTGTTATAAATATTGGTAGTCCGGTGGACTTAAGTTTAAGATAAGCGTGTGGAGTTAATGGTGGTTAAGTGGTCCTGTGGACCTGTAAATTAAGTTTAGTTTTAGTCAGGTGTGGGAGACCGTTTGTTCTGAAAAAGCCCAACTAGGTTAGTCAGGTTGTGGGAGACCTGACTAACCTTTAGAACTGACTAACAGTTAGAACATCCCAGCTAGTCATCGCCTCGTCGTTCGGAAAGGTGTCGTTTTTAAATATCGTTTATCTCGCAGTTAATTCTCCGCGTCGCTAGTTAATAAGTTTATTAGTTTGTAAGTGAGATGAATTGTCATCAAATTTGTCAAAGTTGAATTGTTATCAATAATTACCGGTTCTTTTGTTAAATAAAAATTTCTTCATTTCAGATCACCTTCCTCCACTCTCTCTCCCTGTAGATTATTAAGCTCAGCTCTGGTTCCGGTTCGAGGAACCGTGTTATAAAATCCTGGTGGCACCCTTTTTAATTTAGAATCATTTTGTTAGTTGTTGTTATTTTATTAAATTAATTAAGGGGCCCAATAACAGGCATAAAACACCCGTTACACATTGTTTCTTTACAAAGCTCTTTTAGAATATTTAATACCCTTTAATTTGACGTAATTAAAAAGCCTGTACGATGATTTGCCGCGGAGTTATCGTCAATCAAAGCAATAAAATTCTTTTTGACTTGGACAATCAATAACTCTGGAAATAATGATCGTATAGAAAATCTAAGGAAGGTTTTAAAAACTACGCAATATTCTCTATAAGAAACTGTAAACGGCTTTTGAAAGCCACTTCTATGAGATATGCTTTGGATAACGTTAATGCCGTCGGTAAGGCAGCAGTCGAAAAAAATCGAAAAAATTTTTAAAAAAATCGAGAAAATTTCAAACGAAAATTGAAATTTTTTCTTTTTTTTTTATCAAATTTCTTAACAGTTAATAATCTCTTTGATTAAAAAAATTAAGATTTTTAAGAAAAAAATTTTTTTTTCATAGAAAAAATGAACAAAAATCGCAAAATTGCTCAAATGGTGATTTTTGCAAAAACAAAAAATTTGAAGCTTCCAGGCACTATGAAAAAAAAATCGCAGCGCTTTGAATTTTTGAGGGATTTTAGGGGACACTTTGAGGTTGTAAAATTACCGACGATATCCTTCGTTCATCCATTACATCCAAAGTTATACCAAGTTATCCAAATATCCTTAATCATGCGAATTTTTGTCTTTTTTTCAGTCCGAGTTTTCAATTCAAAAAAATTTTTTTTTCAAAAGCCGTTTACAGTTCTTATAGAGAATATTGTGTAGTTTTTAAAACCTTCCTTAGATTTTCTATACGATCATTATTTCCAGAGTTATTGATTGTCAAAGTAAAAAAAAACTTTTTTGCTTTGATTGACGATCACTCCGCGGCAAATCATCGTACAGGCTTTGTAATTACGTCAAATTAAAATGTATAAAATATTCTAAAAGAGCATTGTAAAGAAACAATGGAAAAAATTTTTTTGAAGCCCGTAGACCGTTTTTTAGACGAGATAAAATTTGGAAAAATTTTTTTTCGGTAGTTTTCTTAGGATTTCTCCAGACCTGGACATGACAAAAAATTTTGATGGTCATGTCTGAAAACTAGACACTTTTACAATTGGAGATACAATTTGCTTTTTTTATTTTTTCTGGACGACAATTTTCCTCGGAGTTACAGCTCATTCAAAATCACCCAAAAATTTGGAATTTTTTTTATATCCCTTAATTTTTGTGACTAGTGTATATAGATGCGCATAATAATAAATTAGCAATATCTAAATTTTTTTTAATAACTTACTTAGAAGATCGTTTAATCCTCTATAAAATCGACCAGAATGTTTATTTTCGTATCTCTAATAGTTTGAAAGTCATATTAGTTTTTTACTAGACAAATGAAACAGCCGCTGCAAATTGTGTGGCACGTGTTTTTAGGTAGATTTCGTAGAAATCTATCTATTGCATTGGACCTTGTGTCGGAATTCACACGGAATTTTGTCATTTTATCTCTTATATAGTCGAGTAAAGCTCAAAATTAGCATTGGTTCAAAAGTTTATATATATATACACATATGTAATATAACGCGGCTTGTGAACACGATAGCGTCTACAGTTCTCAACGGATTTAGATGAAACTCGGTACACATATTCTTTAGGTAATTACCTTGAACGAGTTCGAAGATGAGCAAAATCGATCAATTAGTTTAGAAATGGCGGCCATTTAAAATTTTCAAAAAAGTGAAAATCACGTTTTCGGCCACTTCATTGATGTATAACTTTTGATTGAACAGAGATAGCTAATTTTTAAAAAATTTATGTGATAGCTCATGACATTACCTTTAATTTGACGTA
This sequence comes from Cotesia congregata, assembly GCA_905319865.3. NCBI lineage: Eukaryota > Metazoa > Arthropoda > Insecta > Hymenoptera > Braconidae > Cotesia > Cotesia congregata. The sequence continues at coordinate 5,505,188 of CAJNRD030001116.1, forward strand.
TATAACATCAACATTTTGACCATTTTTAGTTATTTTATCAAAGTTAAGAGTGCAACTAAACCATTTTCAGGCAATGAGTAGTACAACCGACTTATGTACGTCATTCTATCAAGAATTTCAATCAGTGAAATCTACCTTCCATTTCGGGTGTGGCCGAATGGCGTTTTTTAAAAGTACAATAAGATATCGAAAAGAATTTTTTTCTATACTTTGTTATATATGGTTGTTTTTGTAAATTTTAGAAGTATCAGAAAAAAAATAAAACAAAGTTAGAAATTTGTTTATAACTAAGTGGTAAGTTAATAAACAATGGAATTGTTGATAAAAAAAATTTTTTTTTTTGGTACTTTATAGAGGACTGTCAATTAGGATTTTTAGAAAAAAAAAATTTCTTAACTAATGGCTTAAAATCCCATAATAAAATTAAGATGAAATGTATGTGAAACCAATCTATTCGTGATGTGATTGGTCGAATATATCATATGCATGAAAATATATGCAAACTCTATAGTCAAGGCGTGCGCTTGCGCGCGCAAATTTAATTTCTAGTGGCTTTAAAAAGATAAACGAAAATCGGTTTCGGTTTCCGTATATTAGAGGTTTATCATACAGTTATGCCGAATCAAATTACAAATAATGTTTGCAAAATTAAAAAGCTTTTTCTTGAAAATTGACGAACAGTTCTGTAATATTGCAATGCGTGTTAGGTTTATACAAGAAGATTGTAAAATTACAATACATCTTAGTAGATTTCCTGACAGGTGTTGGAAAATTACATGAATTGTATTTTATTTCGCATTGCTATACACTGATTTGTAATTTTACATATCATTTGTTTTGTAATATGATTGTAATTTTACAAAAATTTTTAACAGTGTACAACAACAAGAAAATCATATTACTATAAATGAGTAATGGAGTAAAAAGATGCATCAGAAGCATGCGTGTGCTTAATCTGGTTCCAGCAGGGCCTTTTTATAATAACAACGTGTTGATACTCATGTCTCATGGTATGTTGATGAATTTGTTATGTAATTATATGGGTTTCATCTGAATATATAAAAAATAATTTTGTATAATACATTTTATGCAATATTGTAATTTGATATGTATTGGAAAAAATAATATTTACGACGGAATGTTTTGACAATTTGTAATTTTGACAGGTTTATTTAACAATGTATTTATTTGATGTATGTTTTTTGTAGATTGCCTGAAGAAGTTGGGATGTCCGACGAAACGTTGCAATAAAGTGTGAAATAATTGTCAACATTGCGTTTGTGGTCTAATCAACCTGATATTTATTAATTAATTAATTCCTCTGGACCCGATTTTAACAACAATGGATAGTAAAAATGTTTTTCATTTTTTTTTATGTTAGTTTCAAAAATGCCTAAAATTTAGGCTTCTAGACCGGAATCCCCCTTAAATATTGTTTATTCCTATATTATATTATTTCAATATTATTTCAGTATTATGTAATTTCAATTATCGACAGAAAAAATTTAAATTGTATGATTTACAAAATAACATGTGAGTTTTAGATCTACTTTGTTAGCCCTGATTTAAAAAAAGTATTGAACCATGCAACTGTATATCTATATTGTATGTATATATAGATATACAGTGTGTGAAAAGTATTGAAAAAGTATTGAATTGCATACTTTTTCAATACTTTTCAATACTTTTTTTTAATGAGGGAGACTTAAGGAAGTATGATAAAGGAAAATTACATTCTAAATATCAATAAATAAATTAAAATGAATGATAGAATTATAATGGTTAACGATTATTTTGTAGAAATACTCACTTGTAGAATGTGTGTTCCTTGGTGTTGTTCGAACATGTCTTCAGCAAAAGGTGTTGATGACAATCTTGCTCTTTTAGTACCTAAACAAACAAATTCATTAATATTTAATGACAATTTTTAGTGTCTATTATTTTCAGTTGTTCGGTTTGCAGACCAATTTATCAACTTCTTAAAAATTCAAGGTATTCACTAATTTAGAAGGGTTATTTGCTTCGATTTATTTTGCAAAATTCAAGCTTGAATCAGATCTTATCGTTGGAAGCTCCTCGAAAAATAATCTGACAAATTTTCAAGTATTTCAAACTTTGTTGAAAATTTTCAATTGCAAAATGTTATTTATTAACTACCAAACGAGTCGACGTAAAATTTGGAAGTTATGTTGTACAAACACTTTTTCCGAATTTTTTAAAATCAAATATCTTGAACGAATAGACTCATCTCTGGCAATCGACGAGGTTATTTAAGCACAAAAAGATATTTTTATAACCGGCTAAACAATCCAAGAAAAAACTTTGTTTTAAAAGTTATATCAGAAAAATTTTTAACTTCCCGCTAAGAAAATCGAAGATTTTCAAAAATCGAGAAGTTATTGTTTTCACCCCGTTTTGCAAGAATCGAGTATTCATCAGATCTCGACATTTGAAGGTCATAAGAAGCATCCCTGACGACTCCAGCAAGGTTGTCACTGTGTGTGTGTGTGTGTGTGTGTTTTTTTCCTTAGGGGGGGGGGAATCCTTTTTACGGATTCTAGGCATAGATGTTGGCCTGGATATGTGGCGATTCGACGCAGCGTCATACTAAAACTTGACGCTGACGCCCCTACCCACTAAACCCTAAACCCCTTTCTCTTCTATCCTCTGATCCCCCATGGTACCGCCGTAAGGCATTTCTTCGCGGGGGGAGGAATTAGCGGCCGCTCTTCCTTCTGGTGGCTAAGATGTTATCTTCCTTCTAGATTCTGTCTTTTGCTCATTTTCTCTCGATGGAACGCAGCTCTGTTAGCACTTCTGTGGCAAAAGTGTTTGTTGCATTCCAGGCAGCTTCTGAAGACAGCATTGCTTCTACGACTGACTCTGGTTGAATTCTCTTCTTCAGGATCCTCTCCAGCTCCTCACGTTGTTGATTGAAACGCGAGCACTCGAAAAAAACGTGCTCTGCATCTTCAGTGGCTCCAGGGCAGGACGGGCACTCAGGAGAATCGTCATGCTTAAAGCGGTGAAGATAAGCCCGAAAACAGCCATGTCCTGACAACATCTGTGTTAGGTAGTAGTTGACCTCACCGTGATTCCGGTTCAGCCAAATGTCGATCTTTGGTATGAGACGATGCGTCCATCTACCCTTCTCTGCGGCATCCCACTGAGATTGCCATCGTGCGATGCTGTGCTGTCTTTGTTCCGTTCTGAGTTCTTCTGCGCTCAGTGTTGTTGACCTCTTTCGTTGGTAAAGGTTCCTTCTTTCTTCAGCTAGGACTCTGAGAGGTAGAGTTCCAGAAATGACGCACACTGCTTCCTCAGATATTGTGCGGAAGGCGCAAGCTACTCTTAGGGCATTCAGACGATATACTGGTCCAGCCTTTCTCCATGGTTCTTGTAATTCTAGCGCATCGGCCCAAATCGATATTCCGTAAGTGAGCACCGATGTGACTACTGATGACAGTAATAGTCTTCTACTCTGCTTTGGGCCTCCGACGTATGGCATCAGCCGTGCTAAGCTAGCTACCACTGCCGATGCTTTTGCACTCACGTGTTCGACTTGCGGCTTAAAGTTGAGTCGGGCGTCAAGCATCACTCCCAGATATCGGATATAAGGTTGTGACGTGAATTCTTGTTCGCTGACTTTCAGCTTAATGGTCTCTACCACCTTTCTGCTGGTAATAAGCACTGCCTCAGTCATATGTTTCGCCAGTTGAAGATTCATTGGGTCCATCCACTGGTTTAGTTGCTAGAATGCTAGATCAAACATGTGGTGAATCTCGTCCAGGTGTTTACCGACAATCAGTACGGCCAGGTCGTCCGCATACGCTACAAGTTTAACATTCCTCGGGATCTTTAGCCTTAGGAGCCCGTCATACATGATATTCCACAGCAGTGGGCCAAGAACAGAGCCCTGCGGAACACCTCCGGTGATTTCGTACTCTTTCGGACCGTCCTTTGTGTCATATCTCAGGACTCTATCCGTGAAATAGCTAGTTACTATTTTACGTAGGTATCCTGGCACGTTCTTCACTTAAAGAGCTTGCATAATGCAGTCCCAGATAGCAGAGTTGAAGGCGTTTTTGATGTCCAACGTCGCCACCAGGCAGTACTTCTTAATACCACAAAACCATCTGATTCCTGCAATTGCAT
>CAJNRD030001116.1:5565672-5595961 GCA_905319865.3 Cotesia congregata
GACATGGAATGACCCAGATATAAATAAAAAAATTGTGTGTAAACTCCAATAAACTCCAAAAATTTGTTTAAGTAACAATTTTTCTATTAAAAATCATTATTTGTATTAAAGATTGAAATTCCGTAAAGAAATTTTCAATTATCTTATAAACAACGCATTTATTTATAGCAAGTTTTTAAACAATAAGATAAAAATTATTTTTATGCAGCTTCTGACGACATAAAAACGGATCATTAATAATATTTTGAAGAAATAAATTTTTTCGATGATTAATTTGAGTTTTTAATTTTGCAACAACGACAACTATTAATAAAAAACTAAAAAATAAAAACTTTTTGATTTTTCCAACGGGGATCTATTCTGGCTTTTCAAGAATTGCTCCAAGAGAGAAAAAAAATCCTAAAATTTATAGTTTAAAAATTATCACACTTGCAATGTACATGTTCAAGCAAATAAAAATTATTAATTGACTATTGCATAACTAATTGAAAAATTGTGATAAAAATTTTTTCAGGCGGATTATTGTTCATTTATCTATCAAGCCCCTGATTTTTTTGATTTCTTAAATTTTATATGTAATATGTTAAAATAATTTTCATTAATAAAGTGTCCAAAGTAGGCGTAACTTACGCAAGCCAGAGCACCCGTTTTGGCCGTATTTTTATCTCTCTGGGAAAATTATAAATATTGGTCTCACAGTTCCGGGAGTTTGGAATTTTCTTTAAGAAATTTCCTCCTCTTTTTGAATCTTTTTAAAAATTTTTCAAATCTTTATTAGTTATTCAAATATTTGCAAAAAACTAAACCTTTTTTTTTGGCTCAAGTTGCGGCAGAACTTCGTAATACGCAGGCACGCAACACGCACACATACAAACATACGCACACATTCGACTCTCAGACCAAAGGTAGTGAACTATACAGTGAGACTACGAAGTATAGCACAAAGAGGAAGCCCGAGAATAAGATAAGCTGTGTAATGTATTCCATCTCATTCTCTTACACATTCAATCCTACAGATATATGTTTGTCTCTTTCTACGTAACGCCTCAACTTTTCGTGTTACACTTGATTTTACTCCTCATAAAATTTCCGTATCGGACCTTATAACTCAAATCGTTTATTAAGGAGTAAACTCCAAAAAATCTCAAAAAACAATCGTCAGGCCAGACGATCTCTGCATACGACAGTCTCTGTGCAAAGTAACTCTAACTGTTGTGGTTAGTAGGAACTAGTAATATAATATTGTCAGTAATTGAAGTGTGTGTGTGTGTGTGTGTGTGTGAGTGTGCGCAAATTGTTAATTTGTTGTTATTAATAAAATTCCGGATATTGTTAATGAAGAATTTATTCATTTCACAGCTCCTTCCTCCACTCTCTCTAACCTGTAAGATAAGCTCAGCTCTGGACCGGTTCCAGGAACCGTGATAATAACCTTGTGGCGCCCTTTTCGTTTATTAATTTAGCTTTCATTTTGATTATTTCATTGTTTTATTTAAATTAAATTAAGGGGCCAAATGTGCAGTAAATAAAACTGTATCAATCTTATATTAGTAAATAATCTGATGACTTTGTTTAGACTCTTCGAGATAAATATTATGTTAGATCGAGACGAAAGAACGTGTAATTTAACAAACTAGTTGTGTGTATTGTTTTCATGAAAAAGAATCGATAATGGAAAGAAGATAAAAAGTTATTACTGTTGATAAGTGTGACAAAGTAATTATCAATAAAAGATAATTTAAATCTTGAATTTTAATTTTCCATAATTAACGAAAAAACACGTATTTCTTATTTTTTAGAGCTCTTTCGATTGCTGTTAGTCCCGTTGAAAAATAATTAGTAGTTTTTTTTCAATTAAACTTTTGTCATTTAATTTATTGCTTATAAAAACTATTTGATATTAATTTTCTAAAATCCATTAATACACGTTTTTCATCATTTTTCATGTAGATTATGACCTCCTTGAGCATTGGCAAAAATATTGACTGCAAGTATTTGAAACATGCAATTAATCCTTTAAGGGGGTCAACTTTGAGGGTTGATTTCACCCCCTAAAAATGTTTTTCCGCCGATAAAAAAAATCCGTGTCTCTTAAATTTTGACGTAGAATAACATATTTCAGCGGCATTGAAATCGGAGGTGGACACCTGGGAACCTTCCCTTGTAAGTCAGGAATTTTTAAAACAATGAATCTAACATCTACTACCATCGTCAAATAAACTTTCAATCCTTGTATTTGACACAAATTTATTTATAATATTTTAAAGAGTAGACACGATTTTATTTTGATTTCAGTTTCATCAGTAATGGCGTTAACATCGTCAGGATTGTATAAAGGCTACGATAGGGCTTTTTGTATAAGAATGAAGTCAACGCTGACGAAAAGAGGATGTCATTTCAAGTCTTCAGGATATCGAGTAAGTATATCTTTTCTTCAAGTAATTTCTGAGAGGAACATGTGAAAGTTTATAATAAATATAATCATACATAAAAATGTGTTATTCGACATATTTATAATGGTAATATGCCCGTCCGTGTCCTCAACTTTCTTATCTTTAGAGTCTAGAACGCTTTACAGGCGTTTTGTAGTATTTTGTGTATTCTGAAGCTCATGAAAACAGAACTTTTGACGTCACAGCTTAATTTTCTACATGAACCTCAATATTGATTTAATATGTACTGTAACGTAGCTGTTTTTGACTTTTCGCGTTCATGTGAAATTGCGGCATAAATTTTTTTTTAATAAATTGCAATCACTAAAATATTCAAATTACGAAATGTTCATGTTCATATTCTTTCTTTTCTTTTGTTTTATGAACTAAAGTCATTGGATAGTAATTTGGATAGACTTTGTTTAGAGACAACGTTACTTTTCTTATTTCTTAGTTTTACTGTCTTATTATTTTATATCCATTACTGTTTAACTAATTTTATTATTACTATGTATTTACTTCTATGTAAGGCCCTTAGGGAGCTAAGGCTTCAGGGTCTAAAAATTTGGTAAATAAATAAATAAATTGAACGCGAAATTTGCCAAAAAGACATGCTCGTCACGTCCAAAGTGTGGCGAACTCAGAACCGTTGCTTATGAGAGTCGGTGATGCTCCGGATGTCTGTAGCTCTTGACGACTGACCAGGTCAACAGCTGTCAAAGCTTCGAATAGCTGATTGTATTTATACATTCACGAAGGGAATAATGGTCCAGAGTAGCTCGTGGGTAGCGTTATGCATTGAAAAGTGGGAGTTAGATAATTATCGATTCGCAATAGCTGCCAATCGACAAACTACTAAATATACCCGGGAAAAAATGATCAGACCTGACCATGCCGGTTCATGTACGATCATGCCTGAAATTAGACCTGATCATGCCTGTTCATATATGATCAGGCCTGAAATTAAACATGATCATGCCTGTTAATGCCTGCTCATGCCTGAAACGTCAAATACGCTCAGGCCTGTTCATGCCCGTTCATGTCTGATCAGTAGGGCCGCTTATGATCTTGCTGATCTCGCTACATATCTTGCTGTATATCACGCTGACGGTCTCGCTTGATATTGCACTGATGGTCTCACAGGATATCTTGCTGGATATCGCGCAAGATATCTTGCTGGAGATGGCGCTGTCGATCACGCTGGTTATCACAGTGACGGTCTCGCTGGATACCTTTCTTGATATCACGCTGGCGATCTCGCTGGATATCGTGCTGACGGTTTCACTGGATATCTTGATATCGCGCTGACGGTCACGCTGGATATCGCGCTGACAATCTGGCTGGATATCGTGCTGAGTGTCTCGCTGGATATCGTGCTGGCGGTCTTGATGGATATCTTGCTTGATATCGCGCTGATGGTCTCGCTGGATATCTTGCTTGATATCGCGCTGACGGTCTTCCTGAATATCTTGCTTGTTATCGCGCTGACAGTCCCACTGGATATTGTGCTGACGGTCTCACTAGATATCTTGCTGGATATTGCGCAAGATATCTTGCTGGATATCGCGCTGACGGTCTCACTGGATATCTTGCTTGATATTACGTTGACGGTCTTGCTGGATATCTTGCTTGTTATCGCGCTGACGGTCCCACTGGATATGGTGCTGACGGTCTCACTGGATATCTTGCTGGATATCGCGCTGACGGTCTCACTGGATATCTAGCTGGATATCGCGCAAGATATCTTGCTGGATATCGCGCTGCCGGTCTCGCTGGATACCTTCCTTGATATCACGCTGGCGATCTCGCCAGATATCGTGCTGACGGTTTCACTGGATATCTTGATATTGCGCTGACGGTCTCGCTGGATATTGCGCTGACAATCTGGCTGGATATCGTGCTGATAATCTGGCTGGAAATCTTGCTGAGTGTCTTGCTTGATATCGCGCTGACGGTCTTGCTGGAGATCTTGCTTGATATCGCGCTGACGGTCTCACTAGATATCTTGCTGGATATCAAGCTGACGGTCTCGCTAGATATTGTGCTTATGATCTAGCCGCTCATCTTGCTGGATATCGCGCTGACAATCTCGCTCGATATCTTGCTAGATATCGCGCTAACGGTCTCGATCTTCACGAATTATCAGTATGCTTTAACATGACCTTTAAAATATAGACTTCCTACAGAAACCTGAGTGTACTCCTGCAACATAACCGTAGTTTCTTCAACTTCGGACACCCTTAAAAACAATCAAGAGCAATAATCCGCACCGACTCATTATCATCAGTCCATGCCTAGATGAACTCGTAGAACGACTCATTGATGGTCTATGAGTACTAACTGAAACTTCGGTAATTACGGAAACGAGGAGAAGTAAGGGCCACATGGGTTTCAGTTCATAACGGAATTTTCCATTATGAACTAGCACACAAAGAATCAAAACTAGCAATGACAGTATGAATCGACTAAACTAATCTGCTAGTAATTATTAAGGAATTCCTTCCGCTCCAGTTGAGTCACAACAACTGTAGTAGTCAATATTCAATAAATTAAAATAAAAAACCCATAAAAATTCCTAAAATTAAAAAATAAATAGTATACGAGACATTAATCGTTGAAATTTTGAAAATTAAAAAAAAATAATTAAATACAAAAATTAATTTGACTCTTGTAAATCAGCTGTTATTAACCTGTCCGTGATTTGGCAACGATACATATCGGTTGCTTACATTTTCATTTGCACAATATAACCTTAACCATGTTTAAGTTTTTGCTGTCAGTGTAGATAAATAAATTAATTAAAAATGTTTAGTCATAAAACCATAACATTCTAATGTCTCACGGCAAGAATGCTAGTATTTTTTAATTATTGTTTTATTTTTCAATTATGAAATATGAAAATTTGTTAACAATAAATTAATTAATAAGTATGTATGATAAACATGAGTGCGTTAAAGTTTAGTTTGAATTTATTGAATGGTCTGAAGCTCGCGCGCTACGCAACGTTGCCAAATGTTCTGACGCCATTTAAATGTAGGTTACTCAAAAATTTTCTGTGATTTTATAATTTTAATTTCTCCATAAATTCCACGGCAATCGATATATTTTATTGCAAAAAATCAAACCTGAATATTTCGAAAACCTTATTTTGAGTTTTTTTTTACCTCATCTAACCGGTGGTTAATGCCATAATTCGAGAAAGTTGTTAAGGTCTGACTTTCTCGTAAGACTCGGAAAAAATACTAACATTTTTAGAAATTTTTTTTTTCAAAAATTTCCACAGTGACGAATAAATTAAACTTCACTAGTAGATAAATAAGGACTTTAACTATTAGATAAAAATTAATTTTATGCATAATTTAATATTTTTTATTTAACATTGAAGGCGAAAGGACCTCCTTAAGAACAATAAAAATTAAATCAAACAATATATCAAAGTGCATATTGGAATCGGCTGTAGAGTCTGAAACAGCAGACATACCTTGATGAAATCAGGAACAATATTTAGGAGACCGTCAGTGCGATATCAAGCAAGATATTCAGCGAGACCGTCAGCGCGATGGATTCTTGTTGTTAAGAGCGGATTAGTTTTTGGAATCGATCGTTAGAGCCGTTTAAGAGTTATTCCAAAAAACCACATTTGAAAAAAATTTTTTTTTAGTTTTTTTGAAATTTTTCAAAATCTACTGGTTTGAATCGGTTCAAATTATTTTCAAAATCTAAGATTAGTCAAGCCCTTTCGAATGGCACCAACCACGATGAAATCGGTTAAGCCGTTCAAAAGTTATAAAAGGCTTACAAACGGCCACACACACACACACACACACACACCTGCGGCAGAGGAGAAACTGCTAACAGGCGCGTCTCCCCGTAGTGGATAGGTAAATGCTCGCTGTCCTTGGATGACATTAGGTCTCTTAGTTGATGAGGTACAGAGGGTAGGAGCTAAATGAAATACACTCCCGTGGACAGAACTTCCTTTTAATGGGTTGATCACACTAACTGACCTAGCAAGACGATCGTTCTCTGCTGTAACCCACTGGGAGTGACCGCAACCTGTATCGTAGTTTCCGACGATGCAGGCCACGACTAATGTGAGCTTGCTCTGCCGAGGTGTAAGTTGCAGCAGTGGATCAGGAGCCAGCCACTTCAGGCCTTGATCAGGAAGTACGGAGTGAGTGTTAGAGATCGTAATCTTCACCGTTCCGAGCGAGTCCAGTCCGTCCGTGTATTCCGGGACTGGCTAAGTGTCGGCTAGGCCTCAGGGAACTGGGGTAGGAGTACTATCTCCAAGGGTACACCCGTTCCTAGTTATGACAACCCGCTCCACTCCGTACGATGCGCTGGTAAATCAAAAAGTACGAGTAATTCACAAGAAACAAACAAGAGTGAAACGGGCCTCATGCCCAGCAAGACGCACTGCTACTTAATGCAAAGATGAAGAGGACAGATGCTCTGGTACATCTGGAGAAGCTAGTCAGTAGACTGCAGGACTTTCTCCAAACCAAGCAAAATGTCCACAAGGAAATCAAGTCGAAGTCGACGAACATCTGCAGTGCCCTGAGCAGGTTTAAAAAACTAGACAAAGAATGGCAGGGGATCCATCAGCAACACGGTAATGTCGTGATGAAGACGAGTGCGACAGTGGTTTCACCTGCAAAAGCCGACACGTTTGTCGAAGAGATGGACACAGGTGGCGAGGGTGACGTCGAGTCAGTCATCGAAGACAGAGATGAAACTGGAACTGATATCAGGCCTGGGAAAAGAAAGGAGCGAAATTCCCCAGACTCAATGGCCAGCTGTACTAAGGAGAAGGACCTTAAACCAAGTCCTCCGAAAAACGTGGTAACACAGAACGTCGGAAAAAAGGAGGTGAATGAGCGGCAAAAAGTCTAGTCAAAGAAGTCGAAGAGAGAGCAAGCAAAAGAAAAGCTCCAGAAGCAACCGCCGAATGAGCCCCGACCGGAGCCTAAGCTGAAAAAATCGCGCAAATGGATCAGGCCGGACGCACTGATCATCTGCCTAGCTGAGACGGCAAAGTACGCTGAGATTTTGCGCTGACTAAAGACAGACGTCCCTGATAAACAGGTCTGGACGACGGTGGATAAGATCAATGAAACCAGGACCGGGAACATGCTGATTACTCTGTCGAGGAAGAGCACCGACAAAGGCCGAGCCTTACAGAAGACTATTGCGGGCATCCTCAGAGAAGATGCCAAAGTAATTTGCAAAGGGCCACATAAAGACATCGAGATCTGAGACCTGGACGGCACCACAACAAAGGAAGACATTTAGACTGCCTTGCAAACGGTAACTGGAGAGCTCTGCGAGATACCACCAGAGGCAACTAAGATTCGTAAGGCTTACAGAGGTACTCAGACCGCTGTTGTGACACTATCGGCAACTGCAGCGCGGAAGATACTGAAAGAAAGCGGTAAAATCCGGATCGGTTGGGCCAACGGCCGAATTAGAGCCACCAGGAGACCAATTAGTCCGATAAAAAGAGGATTTAATTTGCCCTTCTAAAGGCAGGCCTGCATTTTTCAATATAAGTTTATTTTAGCATACATTTAAAGGATTTGTAACGTTCCGGTCAAAATTCAGGGGCGGGATATAATTTTGGTAAAATTTAATTGGTAAAAATTTTACCAAATAAAAATTTATTTAAAATTTTTTTAATGACCCTGAGAGTGATTCGTTACTATGCGTCAGCAAAGTAACGGAAATCTCCAATGATAAGAGAGACGCCGGGCTATAGACAAAACACCAGTGCGAGAGCTGGGTCCCGACGACTTCCAGGGTGTAACCTGAGATGCAACTTCAACGTTTTTTATTCGTCTTTGTCTTATTACTTTTGCGGATGACCAGTCCGGGGCCAGACTCCGTATTGTAAGGACTGGCTCCGCTTTATTGGCTTAATAATAAATTAACTATTAGTTTTGTAACTATGGCCAATTATAACCATTAACTTTAAACCAATAGGGGATGTTGCAAGCTGATCAGCGTACACCTCCCCTATTTCCCAAAAATCCACCCCCTGATAGGTTGAAGTTTTAGCCTATCAGGAGAATTAAAATTAAATAACTAAAATTTCTACTTGTGCACCAATGACAGGGCCCGTCTGAAGCCTAATGGTGTTGTTTAACCGCTAGAAAAGAGATCTAGTCAAATACTTATAAGAGAAATTACGCCTTCGGGCTTAATCGTTCAAACTCTGGAATAATCGTATGAACTCGGGAATAATCGTATCACGCTATGGCCGTCGCGCATGCGCGCCTTGGTTAGCGGTAGAGAAGCCGGCTCGCGTGGTCTGCTGCAACAGGTGTGCTTGGACTTTTGTACTAGTACGACTACTCTGTGCTAATCAATTCTGACAATTCTTACTTGCATCTCACATTCATTTAAATATTTAAATTATTCATTAAATATAAATAATTATAGTAGATTCAATTATACTTTAAATTCTCAATTCATTTAAATCAGTTTAATAGTTCAGTGAATTAATATAAATAAGTAAAATCAAGTAAATTTGTTTAGTGACGCCACGCGGCCATTACACGCCACCGTTAACAAAGGATTGCATCAGCCACGCGGCTTTAGTCAATCCATAATTGACGCGTGATATTAACAATTAATTACATTAAATCAATTATTAACATTTAATTACGATCTTATTCAATTTAACTTATAAATAATTAAATTCCAATTTCAAATCATTTGACTAATTTCTACACGAAAAACATCAAACTCAATTGACTAACATTCTGTTATCAATCGAATATTATTAGCTCTCACCTAGAGACAATTGAACATTAATAGCTCTCACTCTGAGACAGTTCAAATTAATTAGATATTACCAGCTCCCACCTTGGGACTTATCTAATTCAAATTATCGATAATTTTCTATCTAAGGCGACTGAGCTCACCCCTATTGCGTTATTGCAACGTAATTTTACACATTCACACTTACACACACACAATTTACTTGTATAATTTCATCAAGAAGGTTTTTTCCCAGCCTAGCTGGGTTTTCCTCCTTTGGGGACAAATAAATTCTTCTAAATTGTTCCCCAAAAAATCCAAGTATTATTATTTAATTTCCTAATCCCAACTTTATCGTATAATTTAAAAACAATTACGGGAATTATCCGCATTGGATAGTTTTCGACAAAACAGGTGTTCTAATGAGGCCAAACCTAAGATTAATTAAAAATTAAATAACTCCCAAAAATTAGGGACGTTACAGATTTATAGTTAAAAAATGTTGAATTTTATTCAGGGGGTAGAAAATAATTAAAAACCATCCCAAAAATCACTTTTTTGAAAATATCGCAAAAACGTGAAAAGATATAAAAAAAAGGTCCAAACAAAAAATGTAGGAAATAAAATTTCCTATAAAAACGTCTGGAATCACTTTTAACGTTTTTGCAATAGAAACCGAGATATTTGCAATAAACGATCGAAATTTATTGCTCAGCCGGGTGGCATATTAAAAAATTTACAAAAAATAAAAAAAATGAATTTTTTTTTTTAATTTACATCTACAAAGCTTAACAAATAATCTGAGAGATTTAATTTTTTTTTTATTTTTTAAAAAGTTATAAACAATTGTATTTTTTTAACGTACTTTTTTTTAATTGAAAATTTAAAAAAAATTTTTTTTTTTAATCTACATTATTTTAACATTTTTATGAAAGACTCGACATTTATATCCTCATAAAAGTATACATTTACCTGAGATTTTACCTGTTCTGTTCATCTATTGAAAAATAAATTGCCCCTGATTTTACGCCTCTGGGTTTCCCGGTAGAAAGCGAGAGAAATATATGTAGCTTGTCCTTGTTACTCTTATACTCTGAGCAACCACATGCATGCGCATGATCCAAACCAACTCGCGCATGCTCACTTCTATATACGTACAGCTGGGCCGCAGTAATCCCCTCCCGCGATAATATCAATAATAATAATAATAAATAGTAATGATAGATTTTATTTGTAAACAATAATTTCATAGCTAATTCATTATTTACTTAACAATTAAGAAATAATGAAACAACAAAAGCTCTCACAATTTGAAATAATCCGTAGCAAAACAACCACTGCTTAAAATTTTTTTTCTTGAATTTGGAGTTAGTATCATGTTAGAAAGCTAGGTTATTAATAAGTGTTAATGGACAATCAAATGTAATTTTTATTTTCAATTACTCCACAAATGGCACTTGAAATATTTATAGAATACAAATAATCTTTTAAACTTTTATAATGAAAAAAATATTTGCAAACTTTGATGATAATTTTTAATTTATAATTTGAAGCTGATGTAATTTTTCAAGTTATTAAAAGAATTAGGTAACACTGTATAGCTTAATGATTATTGTATAATTAGAAAAAAAAACATTTTCAGGCGAGTCGCATGTATAATAGTAATAAGAATAATTATGATTATAAAAATTTATTTAAAAATATTATTTATATCTTCAATATATTTATAAAAATTGTAATTCATTTTTAAACCAATTGGCTGTGACAAGAATTGAAATCAAAGAATTGGTTTTTTTACTTCATAACTCGTTAATTTTCAAAGCTGTTAAATTATTTAAAATATTAGTACGACTAAAATTTTTGGTATTTTATGGCAACTTATTTAGAGAGACATAGGTGATTAAAAAATTCCAAGCACCATTACAATGTGTCATTCAAAAATAACGTTTTTTTTACTTAAAAAAGACAAAAGTAAAAAAAAATACATTGTTTTATTGTAAGTGTACTTTACAGCATTGTGAGTCCAAAAATGTCAATGATTGTTTTTATACCTTACATTTAGACATTATTTAAGTAAAAATTCTTTTCGATATTAGAAATCATTATAATCTAGAACTCTTTCTTCTTCAGAATCCTCATCAGATTCAGTGTTATTTAAAATATCACGAATAATCAGCCACTTCTGCTTTTGTTGATTTTCTAGATGTTGTGCCAAGTCCTCATCAAGGTCTGACATATCATGGTCGCTTACATTTTCTTGAAGTCTATCATTATCAGTAGAATTTTGAACTTGTGTGGTACAATCATCATCTACAAAAGTATTGGCTGATAAGTCATTGATGACTTCTTCATCAACAGTACTCATTGAAACTGGTTGTGCGTTATTACAAGTAATTCCACTACAATTCTTGCAGACTTGTGAACAACGCAACCCAGCTTTTCGACACCCACATCGTTGAGTCGCACAGTTGGTATTACAACTGCAGAACATCTAAAAATATGGTTTCAACAAGCAAGTTTTAATTAAAATGTACGGAATCAATCATAAAATAATAATACATTGCAAATAACCTGTTTTAACAAATCTTCAGGAGCCGGTTGATCAGTTGTCATGATCGGAATCATCAACATATTAAGTCGTTTCCATCCCCATTCTTCAGGCTGAAGATTACTTCCCTGCCATTTTTGAATTTGATAGAAAACCCGTTTACTATGTTGAAGTAATGCTGAAGATGTAGGAGGTAAACTTGCCAGTCGAATTTCAGTCTTAGATTGCGTAGCTAAAGTAACAAAAATTTTATAACGTAGTTCTTCAAGTGTCAGCTTTTTATCATGATGTCCATATTAATAAAAAATAAATGAAGTTGCTGCATTTTGTAAATCTTCTACACTACTAACAGAATTACTAAACACTTCTGATAATGCTCGTGCTTCTTCATTTTTTTCTAAAATCTTGATTATTCTTTTTTTACCTTTCCCAAATAAAGCGCTGGTTGTGTCAATGCCCGCAAAAGCGTGAGCAAATAATATAAAATCTTTAAAATTTTTATTATCAGAAGTGGAGTATAATTTGTTACTAGTTTTTTTCGAACTGGTAAGCTTATAAAAGAAAATGTTATCCTTTGCTGATGTGAGACCAATCAATAAAACCAATAAATCGATGTCGTTACCAACAACTGCAACAGAATTTTTACTGTGATTCTTTAAGTTTATCGCGGTATTGACGATAAGTAAATCAGCGTCTTCATCAGCAAGGCATTTTTTTACATTTTTTTTTTTTGAAGATCCTTCTAATGTCACACCACTTTCTGGTGTATATGCAGCAAGTCTTCCAAGGCAATGAAACGTTCTCTTACCATCCAACGTTTTAGCATTGTGATCAGTATTATCGAAAACATATTGTACAAAAACATCATCGGCAATGGACATTGTTGGTAGATCCATCATCGTAGAAGCTTCAAATAATTGTAAGTGATAATATGAAGCTGACACTCCTAGTTTAGTTAATAAATCAATAATTAATCTTGAGCCACTTTTTTTGTATATGTACGTGCCGACAGCAAGCTGAAGATATAAAATAGAAGAGTTAGGTCTAATACTTGAAATTATCGCATGAACAATATTATCTCGCGTCACAAAATTTGACGGATCATTTTGTTTATGTGGTAAAATCAAGCTACTCAAAAAGTAGGTCAGTAAAACTGGTATGTCTTCAGCCACACTATCAAGAAAGTCACCCGATGCGCGGTAGGATTCAGTTTCATACTTTTTCGCCAAAATTTCTTGTTTTAAAATCTCTGCCGCTGTCCGTAAAATGTTTTTCTTTTGTAAATCATCATAATTTTCACTGTTTTCTAGTAAATCATCACATAATACAGCAGCTGATTCGTATTTATAATATATTATTGTATCTTGTCCTGGATGTTGAGAAATAATATCATTACCATATCGTTCTTTTAATTTACGATACAAGCGTCGATTCGAGAGTTTGTTATTACTCATAACTTTTTGAAGTTTAGACAAGTAAAATTTAGTCTCTTTACTTTCTTCAATATATTTACAAATTTCTTCAACTATTTTTTGTGCCATCTGTTCATCTTCACTAATTTTTAGCTCTGGCATTGGCATTACAAAAAAGTTATCGTAACATGCTTTATGATATCGAGCTTGGACTGATACCAGTGAGGCAATACCATGTAGTCTCTGCTTCATTTCATCTCCAACTTCATCATTGCGAACATTTGCTGTTGTTAATATCCGTTCCATGACAAAATTTTGAGTAAATTTTATGTGTTCTAGGTTGATTGTGGTACCATCTATTCCCGCAGAACAAACAATTTTGAAGAAAATTGAACTCATGTTCTTGTGAGGTAGGTGGTACTTGTTCTTCTGTCAATGTAGATGGTGAAAGTTCCTCAGCCGATTTCTCAACTCTTACAAACTTTGTCTTATCGGACGATACTTGATATCGTTTCATGCAAACTAAAAATAGAATGGATGATTTAAGGCAATTATTGTCTTAAAATAATAAACTATCAATGATTAGAATTTTTATAATCAGATATTGAATAAAATTTTTATTGCTTTCTTTCAAATATTTATCACTTTGTCCATTACAAATTTTCATAAAAAAAAAAAAATTAATTATGAAACATAAATAATACTATCTATTTATCAATCATATTTTCGCAACACAAACGTATAAATTATTTAATTTTTCAGATAAAATCGAAAAAGACTAATAATTTATTACGATTTAGAAGATCATTACTTGCAATAAAAACATTTTATCGTTTGATTATATCAGTGTGAAAAATACGTGGAGTCAAACATAAGGTTATCCCAACGTATATACAAACCATCATGAAATCGACAAGACTGTTTTCCTTCCCACTCTTTGTATTTTAGGTCCTTTTTCACTTTGCTTTTATTTATTAATGTTTTTAAGCCAATTTTTTTGACAGTAGAAATTGTGTCACAATCATTTTCAAGAGGTAATTCGAAAATTGAACACAATTCACACTCCATTTTCACTTGTCAAATTTGAACACAACAATAGGCAGGCACTGATTAATTTATATTTTTAGAATTACAAATGCACTTGTTTTTATATTATACATGTAAAAAATGCACATAGTGAAATAAGTAAATATTTTGTTACGAATTGTTTTTGTGAATGAAAACAACATCTGGCTCACATTTACTAAGACCCAGCTGTACGTATATAGAAGTGCGCATGTGCGAGTTGGTTTGGATCATGCGCATGCATGTGGTTGCTCAGAGTATAAGAGTAACAAGAACAAGCTACATATATTTCTTTCGCTTTCTACCGGGAGACTCAGAGGCATAAAATCAGGGGCAATTTATTTTTCAATAGATGAACAGAACAGGTAAAATCTCAGGTAAATGTATACTTTTATGAGGATATAAATGTCGAGTCTTTCATAAAAATGTTAAAATAATGTAGATTAAAAAAAAAATTTTTTTTTAATTTTTAATTAAAAGAAGCTGGTCACAGAGTACAAAAAAGCCCGTCGAGAATTGAACAAGGCCATAAAAGATAACAAAAACGTTGCTGGAAGAAACTCGTCGAAGAGGTAAAAGAAGATCCATGGGGCAGACCGTGTAAGGTGGTCATGACCCATCTAAAAAACCAGCCAATGCCGTCACCTACGTGTCCTTAGCTTCTAGAGAGGATTGTCTCCACACTGTTACCACAACAACGTGAGTTTACCTACCCATGTGAGCAACTTAACCCTGAAGATATTTCAGCAATCACTCTGGATGAACTGATGGAGGCATGTAATCGTGTAGGAAATAATAAGGCACCAGGATTGGATGGAATCACAAACATTGCATTAAAAACAGCTATTAAAGCAGCGCCAGCACTATTCCTAGAAACCTACGATACGTGTCTCAAAGAAGGAACCTTTCCTAGAAGATGGAAGCAACAGAGACTAGTCTTGCTTCCCAAAGGAAAAAAGCCACCAGGAGCCATCATCTAACCGCCCACTCCGTATGTTAAATACGGCGAGTAAGATATTAGAGCGTATAATCCATCAAAGGACAGAAGCAATTGTGGATCCACTTTTCGCAAACAACCAATATGGTTTCCGGAAAGGACGATCAACTCTCGACGCAATCAACCTGGTTGTCAATACAGCTAAGGATGCAATTGCTGGAAGTAGATGGAGGCGTGGTACGAAAAAAAATTGTTTGGTGGCTGCCCTGGACATCAAGAATGCCTTCAATTCCGCTAACTAGGACTGCATTATGCGGGCCCTAGAAGACAAAGAAGTACCAGAATACCTGCGTAGAATGGTAGCAAACTACTTCACAAACCAAGTTCATAAATACGATACAAAAAGTGGTCCAAAGGAGTACGAAATAACCGGAGGAGTACCACAGGGCTCAGTTCTGGGTTCTTTGTTATGGAACATCATGTATGATGGCCTCCTGAGAATCGCGTTGCCATCAGAGGTCAAGCTTGTTGCATATGCCGATGATGTAGCCGTAGTGATTGTTGCGAAACAACTGGAAGAGATAAATCTGGCCTTCGATATCACATTTAGCGGGATTAATCTATGGATGGAGATAATGAACTTGGAACTAGCCAAGCATAAAACAGAAGCAGTACTTATTACGAGCAGAAAAATAATAGAAACTATCAAGCTGGATGTCGATGGACAAGAAATCACATTGCAACCTTATATCCGATATTTGGGAGTGATGCTTGATGCCCGACTCAATTTCAAGCAGCAGGTGGAACACGTCAGTACCAAAGCGTCAGTAGTGAGAGGTAGCCTAGCGCGAATGATGCCCAACGTTGGTGGGCCAAAGCAGAGCAGAAGACTACTGTTATTATCTGTAGTCACATCAGTCCTCACATATGGAATATCCATTTGGGCCGACACTCTCGAGGTGCAAGAATCATGGAGAAAGGCTGGACCAATATACTGACTGAGAGGAAAGAAAGAAAAGAGGTTTAGGGTTTAGTGGGTAGGGGCGTTAGCGTCGAGTTTTAGTATGACGCTGCGTCGAGTCACCACATAACCAGGCCAAACAGCTATGCCTGGAATCCGTAAAAAGGATTCCCCCCCCCCCTGAGGAAAAAAAAATCCCATCCCTGCAACTTCCGCTAACTCTATACCTATACACTCAACATTTCACTCATTTTGTTTTTGAGCTCTTCGAGCTCAAAAGTACGATTTCTGTGTTATTTTGAGTTCTCCGAGCTCAAAGAGATAGCTTCTTTATACTTTTGAGCTCTTCGAGTGTTTGATAAAACACTATTTTTTGAATTTTCAAACCGCAATAACTTTTGAATGAATGGACCGATTTTTTCGCGGTTGGTGTCAGTCGAAGCAGTTTCTAAAACCACATAACGGATCTTGAAGTTTAAATCGATCGAACAAGGAATTTCAAAGTAATTAAAAAAAAACTCTTTTTTCGAAATTTTTCGTTTTCGATAACTCTCGAACGAATCAACCGATTTCGACAGGACTGGTGGCAATCGACGTGGTTTTTCAAGCTTACGATCGGGTTAGTTTTTGGAATTGATCGGTC
The DNA here is from genome assembly GCA_905319865.3 of Cotesia congregata. Taxonomy (NCBI): domain Eukaryota; kingdom Metazoa; phylum Arthropoda; class Insecta; order Hymenoptera; family Braconidae; genus Cotesia; species Cotesia congregata. Next base: position 5,582,433 of record CAJNRD030001116.1, read on the forward strand.
GAGCCGTTTCGAAGTTATTCCAAGAAAACGATTTTTTGAAAATTTTATTTTTGAGATTTCTCAAAATCTAGCGAACCGAATCGATTCAAATTTTAACGAAATTTAACGAAATTTAATGGCAATGATACTCTCTGGATCGCCATCGATTTCGATCCGATCGGTTAAGTCGTTCAAAAGTTATAAGAAGTTTACATACATACACACATACACACATACATACATACACAAACACACACACACACACACACACACACACACACACACACACACACACACACACACACACACACACACACACACACACACACACACACACACACACACACACACTTATTATTATTATTATTATTATTATTATTATTATTATTATTATTATTATTATTATTATTATTATTATTATTATTATTATTATTATTATTGTTATTATTATTATTATTATTATTATTATTCAGGCGTTTAAAATCGGATCGAATTTTTATTTCTATTTGATCGTATTTTGAACTTCAGAGTGGTAAAAACAGAAATTTGTACCACTGTGGAGATCAAAATACGATCAAATTTAACTTGGGAATTGATCGTACTTTGAACTCCCTGATCCGAAGTTGATCGGACCTTAGGAGGATCAAAATACGATCAAAATTTCGACTCGGGATTACTTTGAATTGCGTGAGAACTATGAGTTTAAAAATTTTTCCACCGGGAGTTCCAAAAACCGGGAATTTTCTCAAGAGAACTTTTTTTTTTATCTTGATATTATTTTAACTCAAGCGAAACCCGTCAAAAATTATTACAAAGTTTAAAAATTTTTTTAACTTCCTCAATTTTTGTTAGAAGTATATTGCTTCAACTAACAATGTCTCTTTTTTGGGTGATTTGTTCCTCTCTTTGGGTTCTTTCGTAGACTTATCGGTAAGAAAATGTTATTTTTTTAACGATATTTTATTTTCGAATGAAGAAATTTTTTTTTCACTTTTTCAGGGAGTACCCCATTTCGCCTGCAAAATATAAAAATTTTTTTTCTATGGCAACTTGAAATTTGATTATTGTTTTTTAATTACGACTGAAAACGAGAAAAATCAGCGTATTTAAGTTCGAAAATCATAGCGATTTCTTAAGTACCCCATTTTGCCCCCCCCCTCCTCTATAAAATATATGAAAAATTGATGTGGGTACTCAAATGAAAGGTCTCGATAAGTGTAACATCAGGATGAGCTTATATCTTTAAAAATGTCAATAGTTCTCAAGTTAAAAGGTAATTTCTTAATTATTTAGATTTTGAGGGATATAAGCTCATCTCGATGTTACACTCATCAAGAGTTTTCATTTAAGAACCCACATGCATTTTGATATATTTTTCATATATTCATATATATAATATATATAAATATATGAAAAAATGATGTGGATACTTAAATGAAAGGTCTTGATGAGTGTAACAACGGGATGAGCTTATATATTTAAAAATGTCAATAGTTCACAATATACAAGGTCATTTCTTAATTATGTATTTAGAAATAGAGCATTTTCGAATACAGCTTAAATACTTATCATCATAATTTGACTATTGGGGAGAATGATATGAAACCATGAAAAAACACAACTCCAGGTCAAAACTTTTCCAACGATACCAAATTTAACCATAAAACTTTTACTTTACTCCGTAAAATAGCATAATATCAAAAAAAATATACTTTAAAATATTTATTTCTACGCGTTTATATTTAAAATCTAATATTGTACAAGCCTGAAACTAAACAATCAAATTATATTAATTAATGAGAAATTTCAAGAAATACATTTACACGTTTGATGGTGTAAAATTTAGAATTCACACCGTTTAAATTTAACATTACACTTACTGTGATTTTCACACCGTCCGTGTTAAAAATTTTTACACCGAATCATTTACACCACACCGAGTCCAAAAAATTTTTTACAGTGTAACTACTATATAGTTTCTAAACATTTATTACTGTAAATATTTAATAACTTGTTGTATATTTATTATATTAAGTTAATTTATGTTTTATTTGATTTCAGTCTAATTGTAAAATAAACATTAATTTTATCAATTTCAATTAATATCTAATATTATTTAGTGTTTCATAAATTCTTTACTGATAATACACCGATACGGAGTTACTGTATACCGCTGTAACACCGATTTAACACCGGTAACACCGATTTAACACCGAATTTTTAACACTGCCGAGAACCATTTTAACACCGGTGTTAATTGACCGGTGTTGCACAGCAGTGTTAAAATGAGTCCATTTTAACACCGCTTTTTTTACAGTGTGTAAATTTTTCCAAGATTGATTTGTAACAATTAATTTGCTGTAAAACTTTAAAAAAATATGAAATTTCGACTAACTTCAGTATCATAAATTCCTTCAACAACGAATAGTCTAAAAATATTAATAATCATTTAGCTAATTGAATTTTTATTCTCAAATGATACTAAAAGTAGCAGACAAACTATTTTTAACTTTACTCACAAGTAATATTAGAATTAAATAAAAATTTTAATTTCTCATTTCATTTTCCAAATCTCTAACTTGTAAAATTTTTTCTTTTTGGTTTTTTTTATAATAAGTTTTTAAAAAACAAATTTCAAAAAGTTCCCGAGGTCAATTAGTTTGATTTCCTTTAAAAAATGATACTGAAATTATCAATCGTTGAATGATTTTAGATTTTCTTCATCAATTCAATTAGAATAAAAAAGATATTAAAAAAAAAATTTTAGATACCGTCTAGTTTCAATTTCATATTTCTTTGCAATAATTTTTCAAATAAGAAAAATCATAAAAATTGTCAAACGTCCGCTAATTTTAATATGATATTAGTATTGCAAATTTTTTGGTTAATAATATTATAATATTAAATTATTCTTTAGCTTTAAAGACGCATGATCAATCTCAATCGGGATTGAAATCACTTCAAAATAATATTTCGAGGAACAAACGCAAGCTAGCTAAAACCGCAGCAACTAAAGGTAATAAAATTTTTTTATTAAAAAAGTCAGATTAAAAATATGAATTGAAAAGTAATTGAAATAAGGAGCCTTCAATTCTTTTCAACACTTAAAAATATTTTTTAATTTCATGTTCAGTACAAAATTAAATTAGGAATTATTTTTGTTATCAGGAAATATTTTAAATGATGTAGAGTTGAGTTCCGAAGATGATCTAGAATCAGATGATAGTGATGACAAAGTGATAAACAAAGCGGACGGAGCAGTATACAAAAAAAAAAAATAAAAACAATATTTTTTTGCGTATGAAAAATCTTGAAAATAAAGTTCGTCAATTGGTAAAAAATTAAAATTTTTCTATTCTCATTAACTAAAGTATATATACTTGACTAAGAGAAATAACTTATAATATATAATTTTTCAGATGCCAAAAGAAGAAATTGATGAGCGCGACATTAAAGACTCAAAAATTGCAAAAAAATTACGTTATATTCCAAAAGAGGAAAATCCACCACCTACATTTATCAAACATGTAAATCGCGAGTATTACCCCCGTTCGAATCGTGCGATGGGTTACCAAACTCGCCCGTATGAACGTCCAAATAATAATTACCGTCAATCAGGCCCCGGACAGTTTCATTATAACCAAGGTAATTGGCGAAAACCTCAATATCGTAATAATTACGAACCGCGATCATTTCAACCTTACGAAATACCCAGGAGCAGCAACAACCAAGAAAATTACAATAATTACAATCATTTTCGCGGTAATCAATATAACCGACCTTATTATAGATGTGGATATTTACCTAAGTGGCGATCTGGTAATTACAGTAATAGTTACCCACAAAATAAACACATAAAGCAAAATTATCATAATTTCTAAACTAAAAACTACAAATGTAAACCAATCGTAAATTTAATTTTTATTTTAATTTTTTACTACTTTTAATAATTTCAACAATGTTTTTTTCATAACTTCAATATAATTAAATAATTACACAAATGTATGGTTTTAACAATAGTTTTTAAAAATTTTATGTTCACTATCAAGACAATAAATAATAAAAAAAAATATAGACAATTGAGTTTCGATTGATGTCATACACAACAAGTATTCACAACATTGAACACATTTCAATACAAATATTTTTAAATTGAAACAGGCCTATAATATATTCTTCTGTAACGTTCTTCGTTAATGAAACCTTATAGTATAGCTATAGTTATAGTTAACAATAATACTTTATAATAAATATTGGTAAAATAATAATAACAATACTGATAGTTGATTATCCAACGAGTGAAATCAGTATGGAACTCAGAAATTCGAAATTTTTGTTTTGAATTACGCGCGTAGTCTGCGTGGCGACCTCTGCATGTCGTATCAACTATAGAGCGTGTTCAGCCGAACTAAGTCCTGAGTAAACTTAGTAAGATATGTATAGTATAGTAGATAGATATATGTATAGCAGGGAATGCTTTGACTATACTTAGGCTAACTAAGTTTACTCAGGACTTAGTTCGGCTGAACAAGCTCATAGTATACAGCGCTCAGAAAGCTAATGGCGGCCATATACTCGCTATAGTTATATAATGAATGTTTACCAAGTCTGAAATATCCACACGGTGTAAATTTAATAGATTAAATTGAAATTGTAAATATCCTACCGGTGTTGAACTAATTGAATTAGTGAAAAAGTTACTATAGAATAAAGAATTGCATGATTCACTGATAGCAAAAAAATTAATAAAAAAGTCAAGAAGCACAGGATACCGTCAAGCATGGACTGAGTATTTTTCGTTTAAGACAAAAAGAAACATCAACACCAGAAAACCTGGACAAAAAGTTAACTTTTAGTTAATAATAACAATATTGCATGTAAGTAATCCTGTCAATAATTTATTTTTTTACCTTATATACTGTTAGGAACGATTTGTATGTACAGTGTAACGGAGTACACGGGGCCTTCTTTACCCAGAGAAGGTTTCCGATCCGTGAGTTAGTTATCGACTGATTCCCCAGAGCACTGTGCTCTGAAGTACTCGCGCCTCTAGTTGTAAGTTAGTGAGTAAGTCCCCAAGAGGGAAGCGCCGGCGCGGAGAGTGAGTGGGGAAGACGGAGCGAAGAAAGAAACGCACCGACAAAGCTGAGAAAAGTCATTGTGACCGAGTCGCCAAACCGCGTGGACACACAAATTAAGTAAAAACACCATCAAACAGGTAATTATTTATTTGTCGCCTTTCGTACAGTGGAACGAAGCGATCAAACTTATTCATTTATTGCTTGCCAGGCCTTTAGTCGGCTTGCGTAAATTAATCTTAAATTCTAACAATTTCTAATGCTTGATTGCGGTTTCAGACTCATAAAATATTCGGAGAAACGAGTGACGGTGACCGAGGTCTCGCGGCCAAGCAGAGTTTTTCCACTGAGGAGGAATTTGTACCAGAACAGACGTGAAGGAGTTGCTGCTCTTCGAGGGAGCTCGCCAGCGTCTCAAAGAGAAAAGCCCCAGGTAAAAATAAAATGTCTCGATAATCCCTCGGTGGTGCGGCATCAGCCAGGCATTGAAGTCGGCTAAAGGTCACCGCCACTTCGCGTTCGGTCACAATCATTAGTTTAAGTATTGTGTCGTAGAATTTACTTAATTATTATGTGGAAATTTATTTATTAGAATTTACTCGGTATATTATTTGGGATACTATTTAAAATATTATTTAGAAAATGTTTGAGAATTTATTGGAAATAAGAGGCAGAGTTTATTTAAGAATTTATTTGAGAGAAAAGTCCAGAATAAAAATTAGACTAAAATTAAAAGCAAGTCAAGAATAATTATTAAATAATTAATTAACAAAACCAGGAATTATTTCGGATTGTTAATTTACTACGTAGGCAGAGCTTGAATTGGTTTTACCAGGAATAACTTCGGTTGGTCAATTTATAACTTTGGTGCCATGTAAAATTAATTGTCGTTAATAATCGAGTTTGGAAATTTATTTAATTAATTGCTTAGAGTAGATTCATTAAAATATTTCAGAGGAATTTTAGTAAAATCATTTGAAGTAAAATTTATTAAATTCGGAAAAATAATTTATAACAAAAATTTAATTGTGTAAATAAAATCATTTGCAATAAATTTAGAATCAGTCAAAATTGCAAGAAAATTGTTCATGTAAATTTATTAATTGAAAGTAGAAAACGAAACTTGTAAAAATTTGTTTGAGAAAAAAAATTACCAAAGATGTGCGACAAAGACGCCAGACCGAGCGAGAGCGTCAGCCATCTTGTCCCGCGCGAAGCGCTGAGTAGAGGACATTCAAAGTCGAGATTAAAATCGTACTGTGTTGCTAGGCAGAATATAGTCCTCAAACAAAATAAAATAAATGCTAAGGTTTTCATGCAACACAATAGAACGTAAAATAAAATAACGTAGAGAAAATAAAACTCGATTATTGAAGGACAAGCCAAGCAGTTTAGTAAAAATAACTTACATGAAATTAATTGATAAAATTTTAGTCATTGAAAGTTAAGATCTTAATTAAATAAAATAATCTGGACAAAATAAATAATTCCATAAGTTCGGATTAAAATAAAATAAATTAATAGATTCTGGTAAAATGAATTAAAATAACTTGGAAAATAATTAATAAATTCTAGTAAAATAAATTAGACAAAGCCAAGTAATTTAACACAACAACTTATAAAAATAAATTAAGTAAATTCAGTACATTAAAATTGTAACTCTCGGAAGTAACCAACACGTTGTTGGCAGATTATTAAGACCTCTGTCAATGGATTTGAACCTATTAATACAAGATACGAAGACCTCTTGATATTAAATATTTAATTGTTGTTTTATTAAGACCACGACATTAAATTAGTTAGTGATTTTAATTTAAAATTAAGATTAGGAATTTTAGAAATAAATTAGGAACTCGGCTTTTGTAAATTGTTGAAGGGATAAATGGATCCAGGCATCGAGTCGGATTTCATTTGAATTTGGAAAATAAATTTGTAGAATCCGGAGTAATAATTAGTGGGTTTGGAAATAATCATGTGGGTGGGTTTTAGTGTTAAGTATTGTAGTGTTGCCTAGGGATTCATGGTATCCTCTTCTGCTTCCTGGGCACACTTAGAGTCCTTTGCATAGACGCCCGGGTCGGGGGTGCAATAGGCATAAGCATTTTAAATAAATATTGTGGGTTTGTTTGGAAAAAGGGAAAGATTATTGTAGCGTAGCCTAGGGATTCATGGTATCCTCCTCTGCTTCCTGGGCACGCTTAGAAGCCGTTGTATAGACGCCGGATTTGGGGTACAACGGTAGTAAGCTAGAAACCGCGATAGGACGCTCCATAAGAGGATATTGTCGGGATTAAGTTAATTTGATATTTTGTAAGAGGTTTCGATTTTGTATCGAGGGTTGGATAAATAAAATGGATTGTAAAAGTGAATTTCTGACAATAATTTCTGTATCCTTCCTGATAATCTCTCCGACCCTGAGTTCTCACTCCTTGTTCTGGGCCAGTTTCTGGATACTGTGGGAAAAATCCAGTGGCGCCTTAAATAAATTAAGAGGCGACCAAAAGAGCGGTGAATACCCGTTACAACAGGAAAGTGCCAATGACTGAATATCTCATTTAGAACTTTATCAATATATCGATATAAATCGAACAGGATAAATTCATTCGAGAATTTGGATAGGGGGCGCGTGAATGCGCGCCGTTAAAAATTCTCGTGAATATATAAACAACATTAATAAAACAAACAAATTACTTATAAGTATAATTAAATAGTAATATAAATAAAATAAAAAAGCACGTAATGGATTCTGAAGAGGTATTATTTACAAATTTCATTATTTAACGATAGTTAATGTATATATTCACATTGAAAACATGAAATTAATAAAAAAAAATGTCATCTTTTTAACCTTAAAATGAATTAAACTTAATATATTCCTAAAATGAATTAATTTTCATTTAATGTTAAAAAAAAAGTAAACACATTAAATATTGAACAATTTATAATATAATAATATCGATTGAAAAATAAAAAACCCAAGAAAAGTATGCTTATTCAATATCTACCGTTTATTTATATACATCGATATATCTAAACATACCATTTACATTGAAGACCAGTTTTTCAATTACTGATTAATTTATAATTATAATTATTGGTTTATCTATAGATAAAATGAAATATGTTAAGACTAAAAAACTGGTCCTGAGTCGAGTCTTTTTAACATTTTTAAGTTGGTCTTGTTTATTAATGAATGTTTCTTTTTTAATCAGGAATTAAAAGTGGTATTTACCTGTGATTTGTGTGAAACCATCTGTGAAAATTACGTAGATCATCCGTGTTTGGAGCCTTACAATGACGTTTATCTTGATGAAAACTATTATTTTTATCCTTTACTGGGTAAGTAATTTGATAGCTTTGTATAATATATTAACTATAGAGAACCGTTAAACCAAAATTAATATTACATTCTTTGACCGATGATAAAAAGACCATAATTCGCCAAGCACTATTCGCAGATGGGTCAGAAAAAATTATAAAAGAACTATTGAACGTACCAGATGGAAAAAAAGACAGCTCAACTTCATGTAAGATAATATGTATGAATTCATAATTTTACCGAAATTAGGAAAATTTGATACCTGACTTATTTTAATAATTAAAAGGCTTGTTAATAACAGCTCAGTAGTGTAATTTCTCTTAATTCTTGCAGTTGAAGCTTCTCAGTACTCAAATACCAAAAAAGGTGGAAAAAAAAAACGTGCAACCGCGCTAAAAGGGCCTCAAGAAGATAAGTTAAAAGATGACGATATAGAAATACTGCTTTTAGACTGCTACTAAATTACTTCTTGACTAAAACAAGTTTTCTTTTTTTTTTTATCAACATCGTCAGAACACTTAGAATTCGAAAGATTGAGACAATCTACTAACATTTCGCGTCTGAGTGCTTCACCTGCTCCTCTGTTCACCTGAACCTCTTTGAATCCGCAGGTTGGATTTGCTTCCTCAAAACCTGGCTCATGTTTCTCTTGCTGGTATTTGCACTAGTATTGGGATTGCCAGCCCTCTGCTCCATGATAGGCGAACACATGGAAGGCATCTGCTGAGAACAGGAAATTTTCTTCATCTGCGAAGCTTTCTTCCCATTCATAAAAAACTGTTTCTGCTTTTCTTTTTCTCTTTGGGCAATCTGCGGATGCTTCCCAGCAAACTCTTCCATATTAATAGCCGCACATTTAGTCGCATTATGAGTTTTGAAAATTTCCACAATCATAGTCAGCTCGAACATCTCGGATCACAAACTCACCACAATAAACTGGACATTTTTAGTCCTGTCCTTAATATAACTCCCTACAATAGACACATTTTTAAAATCCATGACCGCATCAATCTCGTCCATAAAATACAACGGTCTTGGCTTATAACAATGAAGAGCAAATAGCGCCAAAGAGCTCAGTGTTTTCTCGCCTCTACTCAAATTAGTGATATTCTTTCAGGATTTTTTGGGTGGCCTAACACTGAAAACGACTCCCTCCGTGAAAGGATCCAAAGAATCAACAAACTCCAAATCCGTAGCCTTACCGAGCATTATCATCTGGTACATTTCTTTCAACTTAGAATTATTAACCGAAAACCCGGAAAAAAATTATTCGTGCCTCCGTCCCTTAACCATATCATAACTCGTCCTAATCTTATTCTTCGCCGGAGAAGCTTCTTTGACCTCTGCTGAACGCTTTAAAAATAACGCATCTTTCTACGAAAAATTATTAATCGCCTGCATATTGGGAACCTCTTTTGGAAGCCTTTCTTTATCAGTTGCTAAATTAGCCACCAGAGTCCTGGTATCCAGATTCTCAATATCTTAATCCGTCAACGGGTTTAGCTCATCAACAACTTCCCCCGGAATTTCATTAATTTTCAAGCCAACTATTATTAAAATAAGTCACAGGTTGACTCAAGGGAAACGATTTATTTTTGTTAATTTATAAAATTGTAATTATTATTATTATTATTGAAATGAAGAACTGATAAACTTAGATGCGTTAACAGAGCACTGTTTGCTTATTTTTTCCCTTCAAAAAACTTTTCTTATTTTTCATCTTTTGTTTTCGCGTTGTAGCGACTCATTTTTTTTCGATTTCATTTGTTTTTTTGAGCTGGAATTAATCAGCTGTTAAACATCTTTTGACCCGTCCGAGTTGATAATTTATTAATTTAATTAATAATAATTATTATCTTATCAATTAACCGGAATAAATGAACCTTCGACACTCTCTCGATTCTTGTTAGTTGACCTATGAATTATTTTAAAAATAATAATTATTATTTTATTAATTAACTGAAATACATGGGCTATCGATACTCTCTCGTTTCTCTTGAGTCAACCTGTGACTTATTTTGATAACAATAATTATTATTTTATTAATTAACCAAAATAAATCAGCTGTTGACCATCACGTGATCGAACTGCGTTAATAATTGTTTAATTTCACCAATAATGATCGTGATTTGATTAATTCACTTAAAGAAATCGGACGCCCAGTACATTATTCCTAACCATTAATTTTGTATTTAAAATTATTTGTTATTAACAAAATAAAATTACAATTCATCGACGGCTGCCTAGTTCTACTGCTTAACCTCCGCTCCTAATTTTTTTAATCGATAATTACCTTAATTTCTGTAGATAAAAATAACGATTCTGTCTCTTACTAACTCTTGCTAATCACTCCAGTATTCAAAACAAAAAATTAAAATTTTACTCATTTTCTAATTAATAATTATTTTTATTACTCTAATAAAAAATAATCTAATGTCGTCCAGATCCTTTTACTAACCCTCGCTACTGATTTTTTAATTAATAATTATTTTCATTACTTTAATTAAAAATAAAAAATCAACTACAGACGTGTAGAGCTTTTTAGTGACCCTTGTCACTGATTTTTTTATTTGAAATTATTCTCATTATTCTAATAAAAAATAAAATTCAGTCTTAGGTGCCCAGAGCTTCTTACTAACTCTCACTACTGATTTTTTAATCAATAATTATTTTTATTATTCTAATTAAAGATAAAAAATCAGCTACAGACGTCCAGAGCCTCTAACTGACTCTCGCTACTGATTTTTTAATTAATAATTATTTTCATTATTTTCATTAAAAATAAAAATTTAATCACAGCCGCCTAAAGCCTCTTACTATCCCTTACAACTGATTTTTTAAATAATAATTATTTTGATTATTCCAATTAAAAATTAAAAATCATCTACAGACGTTCAGATCCTCTTACTGACCCTCGCTACTGATTTTTCAATGGATAATTACTTCAATAATTAAAAAAAAAGAAAAAAATTTCTGGAACTGCGGCCTAGTTTCTCTGCTTGAGCCTTGCTATTGATTTTTTTAAATACAAATCTCTCTAATAATTCCCAACATAATCTACTGTTTTCGCCGTTTTATTTAACAAAATTTTGTGCCTGTAACAAATTAATAAAAACATCCTTACTTACATTCTTACGCGCATAGTTACTGACACACTAACGCTTGCGTACGCTAGCGTACAGTCTCACACATTAATCTAGCATCACGTACGTCCGCCGTCTACGGTCGGTCCGTCCCCACTCTCGGTCTACTGCGTGCGAAGCCGGCAGCATCTCTAGCGTCTCACTCTCGCATTACCCACTGCCTTCTCACTCAATTTTTATTCTTCTCTAGCGCGCTTCTGATTGGTCACTTTCATTAATTAATAATTAATTATCTATCCGTCTGATTAAAAAATGGCTGAGGACTTTTCGTCTCAGAATAATTTCCTCTTTCGATCCCTACAAGGAAGTGCGTGACTTCTGGGACACCCTGTATAATCATGTATAATTATATCTAATTATATATAATTATATGCGATTATATATAATTATATTAATTTTTTTTTCAAAAATGGATAAAAAAATTGTTTTTTTTTTTTTTTAATTATATTGAAACTAATGCGATTCGGAGTATGATGTTGTAATCAGAAACAATTTTATTTGATGAAAAATTCCGGGCGTCCGCTGGATTCGAACTCGACTCCTCCTGGTTATCAGTACTACACGCTGCTCACTGATCTGAATCACCTACTGTATACGACAAAATCTATTGAATTTATTTAAATTCAAACCCAAGAAAGATCAGATTTACACATAAATTTTATGAAATTTTTTAAAATCCTATAAAACTTAATGAAAGCAGTACATTTTTAATAGATTGTTTATTTTGACTATTTTTAATTTTTATACTATTTATTTTCTATCGAAAATGAATTGTATTTTTCAATTAAAGAATTGAAAGTTGAACATAATAAAATGATCAGTAATTTAAATATGCAAGCAGTAGTAAAACATATTATACCAGTTACAGAATCTGAAAATTACTTGTTAATAAAAGTGAGAGAAATACAAAGTGTTTTGCAGTTATTAAGAGTAGGAGATTTAGAGATTTTGTATGTAAGAGACCAGATAATTCAAAGAGAAATATGTAATTTTATTATAAAATTGGATTTAAATCCCTACTAATATTATAAATGTGAATGTAAGTTTGTTTGTTTGTTACGCTTTCACGCAAACAACTACTTAACCGATCATCATGAAACTTTGTACACATATTCTTGGAAGTATTAGAAGTATTAACATAGGATACTTGTTATTAAAGAAAAAATTCATTTTTTACGAAAGATAAAAAAATTGTTTGTCAAAAAATTTGAATCACATTGATTCAGTTCTATTGGAATGTAATGATCTTTGATATTTATCGAAGGACTTCAACGCGAGCGAAGCAGCGGGTAAATGCTAAGTAGTTAAAAATAAAATTATTGTTTATAAAAAAGTAATCTTTGTCATTACTTTTTTCAACTTTAAAGATTCATTATGATTTTTATTTAATCATACGAAAAATAAAAAAAAATCATTATCTATAATGTCATATAATTTAATATGATATAATTTGATATAATTATACATAATTGTTTATATTTATACAAAAATAACGAAGAACATCATACATAAATTTTTAAAATTATACATAATTTTATATAATTATATATAATTCTACATAATTATAAGCAATTATACAACCATAACCAAAATAAAATGTAGGATTAGGTATAATTATATATAAATGGTTAAACACGAGAAAAACATTGTATGAAATTATATAGAATTATACATAATTCTATATACTTTTACATAATTATGTAGAATTACACATAATTTTGCATAATTATATAAAATTTTATATTATAATATATAATTTTGCGTTGTTATAAATAATGATACAAAAATTATCTAAACTATTATATAAAACGATATATAATTATATATGATTATGCATAATTATATATAAATATACAAAATTAAGGAAAAAATATATCCAGAATTATATACAATTATATATAACTCTGAATAATTATACATGAATCATATAGAATTATATATGAATCATATATAATTATATATGATTCGTGTATAATTCTGTATAATTATATATGATTCATGTATAATTAT
>CAJNRD030001116.1:5616758-5627719 GCA_905319865.3 Cotesia congregata
ACTTTGAAGATCTTTTTCGTACCTCTTTAGGGAAAAAAAAAAAAAAAAAAAAAAAAAAAAAAACGGACATCATCGCGAAAACATTCTGGGCTTCAAAAAGTCGAGATCTGATGAAAACTCGATTTTCGTAAACCGGGGTAAAACCAATAACTTCCCGATTTTTAAAAACCTTCGATTTTCTTAGCGGGAAGTTAAAAATCTCGACTCCTGAAACTTTAGAACAAATATATATAATTTTCCCAGCGGGATGAAAATACAGCCGAAAACGAGTGTTCTGCGTAAGCCATGCCTACTTTAGACACTTTATTAATAAAATTTATTTTAACATATTAAATATAAAATTTAGGAAATGAAAAAAATTAGGGGCTTACTGGATAGATAAATGAACAATAATCCACCTGAATAGTATATTTTATTCCGCGGATTTTTCGTCTTAAGGATATTTTGTCCGAGGATATTTTTACAACAATATTTTGTCCGCGGATATAGAGCTCGGTTACCTTTATATCATGTATCTAATCGTGACCTGATATCTACAGATCATTCCACACCACATCGAGCACTTTGAAACCTGTTTTTTTTGATTTAGCTAAAAATTTTTTTTTGCCCTCCGGGCGGAAAGTGGAAGCTTTTGTCTTGCTGCGCTAAACAAAGTTTCCGCTTTCCGCCTTTGTCGGACGAAAAAATAGTAAACAGCCCTTGGAAAGTAAAAGAGAAAACCGCCTCGGCCGACAATTACATGTGATCTGAGGCTTTCTTATTTACTTCCCGTGGAGTGTTTACTATTTTTTTGCTCGATGAAGGCAGGAAGCGGCACTTTTGTTTAGCGCAGCTGGCCGGAAGTTGACGCTTTCTGCCCGTTGAGCAAAAAAGTATTTTTAAGTTTAATAATATTTTGAATATTAAAAATGTGTTAAAATAACCGTCAATTATTTATTCAAAATCTATTAAATTGACCTCCTCAATTATTTATTCAAAATCTGTTAAATTGACCTCCTTAATTATTTATTCAAAATCTGTAAAATTGACCTCCTTAGGGTCATGTGGGGCAAGAGTGCGCAATGGGTAAGAGTACGCAAACCCATTCATTTGAGTCCTAAATACATGGGATTGCGCACTCTTTCCCGCTGCGCACATTTGCCCCACATGACTCTAATTATTTTTCAAGAATGTGTTTAATTAATCGGTGTCCGGTCATAAAATCCTTGTAAATAATATCCTAGTAAATATATCACATCGAAAAGACATCTCATGGCAAAATAGCCTAAAACAAAAATCTCTTATGGCAGAATTATCCCTTCATCATCATTTAAATTTAGCAACAATATTTATTAAGATGTTGATTAAAATTAAAACAATGATTTGAAATATTCAAATATAAAATTATAAAAAATGCTTACCATTTACTCAAATCGTTTTTTAGGATTTCTTCTTCACTACGACAGCATATGACGGATGATAAAATATTGAAGACAGGGAACGTGGTATCGGGAATCTTTAAACTTGTTGCGACATTTCTATGCTAGACGCTTCCACTAGAGTGGCCTTTAGCGGAAGCGATTATTTTGAATATCATTTCTGTCACTGAGGCCTTATTATCCCCGGGTACCTCAGTATTTTTTTTTATAAATTAAGCTCACTTGAAGAAAAAAATTGGCAACTTAAATAAAAATTTTTTCTATTCTAATTTCGATAAAAGCAAAAATCCTCTTTTTTTCTAGCAAAAGTCGAAAATAATTACAAAATAGAAAATTTTAAATTGGATAAATTGTTGGAACTGTTTATTTAAGCGGTCATTTATAGCCGTAATGAGAAAAATTTCTGTTTCATTAGAAAAATTATTTGAACATTTTTCAATGATTTAGAAAGTTCGCGAAAGAAAGTTTTTTTACACATCATAAATTCATCCCCTAAAATTTTCTATCGAATGATAAATAGTAACTTTGATCGATTTGATTTCC
Organism: Cotesia congregata; assembly: GCA_905319865.3. NCBI lineage: Eukaryota > Metazoa > Arthropoda > Insecta > Hymenoptera > Braconidae > Cotesia > Cotesia congregata. The sequence continues at coordinate 5,618,720 of CAJNRD030001116.1, forward strand.
TCACTAATTTTGAGTCTTGAAACTTTCGACGCTTGACTCTTTTTATTCAGAAATTTTTAATTTTGTAGCAGTATTTAAAATATTTTAATGTTTGATCAATTTTATTTACAGCATTCAACAATATTAATTATCATCCTAGATAGTTTATTATTTTAGTAAATTAGTTTATTATTCTCCCAATAATAATCGTATTCACTCTGATAGTAAATATTATCATCCCCGATAGTAACTGTTAATATCTCAGATAGTAACTGTTATTATCTCAGATAGTAATTGTTATTATCTCAGATAGTAACTGTTATTATCTCAGATAGTAACTGTTATTATCTCAGATAGTAACTGTTATTATCTCAGATAGTAAATGTTATTATCTCAGATAGTAACTGGTATTATCTCAGATAGTAAATGTTACCTTCTTAGGTAGAAAAACTAACTATTTTAGTACTGAAAAATGTTCCAAACATTTTGGATTATTGGAATTAAATAATTAGCATTGTAGACGCAATTATTTAATTTTCTCCGTGCACATACACATACATAAATACATGGATACATACATGGAAATGACATCATCGTAGGAATAGTCAGAATAGCTTCTTAGGACCTTAAAACATGGAGATCTTGTGAAGAAGGCATTATAAGCGGGGAGGCGGAGGCGTGTCATGAGCGACGAGAGACGGAACTCATCGACGGACCAAGCGAGCCATCGCTACCGCGACCGCGTCGACTGGCCGTGCCACGGCATTTATGTATTTAGGTTTAGTTGATTATTAATTATTATTATTATTAATTAAATGTTTCAAAGTATTAATTGGAATTATAGTGGAATTATATTCGGTTAAAACGTCGTTTAAAATAATCAATTGAAGGAATTAATTCGACAAGTTTTGTTTACATTTTTATTATTTGGTTTACGACAATTATTATTATAAATAATAATAATCTATAGACTATTTTTGTTTATAATTATTCGATGAAAATTTATTTTAAACGACGGCTAAAAAGTAAAAAGGAATTTTGTAGTTCGCCACCGAGCGATAGATGGCGTCGACGGTTCGCTTGCAGATAAAACTCGCCGAGCTAATAAAAGCGAATCCGCGTCACGACAATTTTTGTTCTTTCAAAGAACAAAAATTTACTTTATCTGAAATAATTAATTGATTAAGATATTTCGAATAAATTCGAAATATCCAATTAATTATTTTTCTAAGTCCCAGAAATTAAATTATTATGGGAAATAATTTTTGTAAAATAATTATTTTGTTTTAAAATTATTTTTTCTAAGTTCTGACGTGAAATTGTATGGAAATGTAATTTGATGAATTTGATGTAATCTAATGAATTGTTTGAATGAATCTGATATTTAATTTTGAAGATTTAAATTAAAAACTTATAAATTTTCGGGGATTTCCCGTAGTTCGACGGCGAGCGATAGGTGGCGATAATTTGCCAATACTTTTCGCTTTTATTAATAATTTTTGGGTTGATAAAGCCCGAAAATTATCCGCCGTTGAGCAACCTTTCTCTGGGTTTAATTTACTTGACTGAAGACTTCTGGCCAAGGAAATTAAAGAGAGTTCTCTCTACCTGGTGCGGACTACCACAGGTAAGGGAACTTATCTACCTACGAGTAAAGGCGACTCTCCACCTGGAGGCCTTCAGCCAAAAGGTAGCAGCCCCAGCCGAATAGGTGAGGGAGAGGTGGATTCTATCCACTCTTCCTTTGGATATCGCGGATAGGGCCTGCGGGGCGGCACTAGTCACCCGTCAGGAACTGGGCACCAAAGGGCCGACGGAAGGGAATTAGCGACGCGATTTTGTAAGCGACGGGAGTATGATATTACCGACGACGGTAATAGAAATTGTAAACGCCGTGTATGTATGGGTTTAGTTTGATTATTCGCCGTTTTTCTTTGTATAATGTTTAATGTTTTGGTTTATTGAAATAAAGAGGTTTTGTTTTGTTAATATTAATTAAATGATCTAGTTTAATTAATTTAGAAATCACCCTCGTTAGAATCTTGGACTCCGGCGAGCTTAAAATCGAGCCGGGGGTAAAAATTGGTCAAAAAGTACCCGTTACAATCTAATGAAAACTCGATTTTAAAAAATTAGGATAAAACCAATAACTTCCCGAGTTTTAGCGAAACTTCGATTTTTATAGCGGGAAATTTTAAATTGATTTGACGAAAATTTTCTCGAATTATTCGGAGAAAATACTTTTATAACATTTCTGTCTTGAACAAAAATTTATGTTTAATTTCAACAAGTATTTGATATAAATAAACAACGTGAATAAAAATTTAGTGTTCGATAATTATTTATTATAAACAGAAAAAAATTTTCCAACTAGTCAGTAATATCTTGAACCTATTTTTCATCTCAATTTGAGAGAATAGAGCTCTCAAACAAAGTATGTGTATCTTGTTTGAAGATAAATGCTTACTTGAAGAGTAAATTTTTTAAATTAAGAAAACTTAAGAATATTTTTCTCGAGTCTAGTAGTTTTTTCATCAATATATTGTTCGAGATCGATCTATCAAGTAATTCAGCACATATTTTTAAAAAATATTCGTCGAAATTTCATGTTGCCGGATGAATACGAACTACATTAAAAACTTCTTTTTATCAACATTCAAAATTGTTTTTTAACTTCCCGCTAAAAATCTCAGATTTTCAAAAATCGGGAAGTTATTGTTTTCACCCCGTTTTACAAAAATCGAGTTTTCATCAAATCTCGACGTTTGAAGGTCACAGGAAGCTTCCTTGACTATTTTTACGATGATGTCCGTACGTCTGTATGTATGTGTGTGTGTATGTGTGTGTGTGTGTTGTTTTTTTTTTTTTTTTTTTTGGGCGAGAGGAGGGAAATCTTCATAAGACAACGGCTAGATGTTGGAGATATTGGTTGCCGGTAGTGTGAGATTCTTACTCACTAAAACCCTCCCCTCTCTTGTACCTGATACTGCGGGACCGCGTTAGCATTACTTCGCAGTACCAGACCCCTTCCAAGCTACTCCTGTAGCTATTTCCTCCTGTAGCTATTTCCTCAGGTAGCTATTTCCTCCTGTAGCTATTTCCTCCTATAGCTATTCCTCCTATATAGTCCTGTAACAGGACCCCTTTTCCTATAGATGTTACAGGGATGACTGGAACGGGACCGCGTTAGCATTACTTCAATCCAGTCCATGTTGTGTCTCATGACACCTACTTCTTGTTACTATTGGTTTCTAATCCCTTTCTGCGATTTTTTTTTTTAAAAGGCGCTGCGCGTAGGCTTCGACAGCTGACCAGTTTTCTTCTTTTTTTATTATGCAGGTTACCAAGCTCTCAGGGGAGAGCGTGTTGCCTATTGTTTCTTCAGTGCTGCTTCTGTCGTCCTTCGACCAATCACACTCGAAAAACGTGTGTTCGGCGTTGTCAATTTTGTCTGGGCAGTATTTGCACGTTGGTGTGCTGTGCAAACCCATCTTGAAAAGGTAAGCATTGAACTGCCCATGTCCCGTCAATAGCTGGGTCAGGAAGAAGTCCGTATCCCCGTGCTTCCGAGAAAGCCAGACGTTGATGTTTGGGATCAGGCGCGCCGTCCATCTGCCCGTCTCTCCCGATGTCCATCGGTCCTGCCACTCTTGCTGCGTTTCCGCCTTTATCCTCGTTCTTGCGTCCTTCATGTTTTCGTCACTGATTTTAGCGTCATAGAGTTTTGCTCTTTCGAACGCTAATAGGCCGATGGGCGCGACTCCTGCAATGACCAAAACAGCCGCTTCGGAAACTGTGCGGTAGGCGCAGGCAACCCTGAGAGCGCCTCGCCGCTGTACTGCTGCTATCTTTCGCCGGTAGGTCTTCTGCTTTAATATGTCTGCCCATATCTCTGCTCCATAAAGCAGTACCGAGTGGACTGCTTCTAGAAGAACTCTTCTCTTTTTTGTTCTTGGTCCCATGGTGTTGGTCATAATTCGTGCTAGGCTAGACACAGTCTTGCTGGCTTTCTTGCATGCACTGTCGAGGTGTTCACGGAAAGATAGTTTCTCGTCTATCATTACCCCTAGATAGCGCAGGGCCCTTGTTGACGTGAGTGTTGTTCCTCCCATGTCTATAGCGAATGGTTTTGGGAACCATTTTTGGCGAGTCAGAACGACCATCTCGGTTTTGTGCTTGGCGAGTTTCAGGTGGTGTTTATCGAGCCAAGTCTCGACGGTGTCGATGGTTTCTCGAACTAGCAGTTCGGCCTCTTCAACGCTGTCCGCCACTATAGTGACTGCAACGTCGTCTGCAAAGCCTGTTAGTTCTACTTGCTCTGGCAACGGGATTTCAAGAAGCTCGTCGTAGTCTGCGTTCCATAGATCAGGCCCCATTATTGAGCCTTGCGGCACGCCGGCCGTTATGACGTATTCTTGTGGGCATTCAGTATTTTCCACTATTAGCTTTCTATCGTCAAGGTAATTGTCGACTAGTGCCAGATTTTCTGGCTCCGCGTCAAACATGTGCTCCAGGGCGTCCAAAATATCTCTACAATTTGCGCTGTTAAAGGCATTTCTAATGTCTAGCGTGAGGACAAGACACACCTTGCGGGCTTTGAGGCTACCAGTCCATGCTTCTCTCGCTGTCCTTACGACTTTCTGTATCGCGCCTACTGTTGAACGTCCTTTCCGGAAACCATGTTGGTTCGCGGCAAAACCTCCAGCACGGTCTATGTCGTTGCGAAGTCTCCCTTGTATGAGCTTCTCGAGCAGTTTTTTAGCAATATCCAGCATACAGAGTGGTCTAAACGACGAAGGTGTTATGGGGGTTCCCTTACCTTTGTCTAAGAGAACCAATCTCTGCCGTTTCCAGACCGTGGGAAACGTGCCAGTTGCCAAGCATGCATTGTAGGTGTTCAGCAGTATATTTAGGTATTCCAGGGCTACAATCTTGATCACCGATGCCGGGATGCCATCAGGTCCAGGTGCCTTTCCTGTTTTGAGTGACTTGGCCGCGTCTTGTAGTTCCTTAGTTGTGAAGGGTGTTACTTCGCTGTTCTTAGTGTAGTGTTTCTTTTCCCGCGGCAGGTGTTTGGGAAAAAGCTCCGCTACAATACTGTTCATCATGGCAGGAGACTTCGGCGCCTCTGGTGAAGCCTTTCCAAGTCGTTTGGTGACAATTTGGTAGGCTTTACCCCAGAGGTCATTGTCGAGATCATTGCAGATCTCTTTCCACAACTTTGCTTTACTTGCTTTGATGGCTCGGTTTAGCGTCTTTTTGGCCTGCTTATACTCTTTTGAATACTCGTCCTGGCTTGGGGAGCGTTTCGCGGCTCTCGTTGCTCGGCGACGTAGCTGATGGCATATTTTGCGAAGTTCTGCTATGTCTGCTGACCACCAGTACGCCGGCCTGTGGAATCTCTGATTTTTCAGCCGCGGCATAGAGGCATCACATGCGGCAGAAATTTCCTTCACCGTATTGAGCACTGCCTTTTTCGTCTCGCTGCACGTATCCGGAGTCGTGTTGTTCTGAAGAATAGACCAGCTTCGTGCAAGCGAAGCTTTCATTGCCTCTGGATCAAGCCTTTTGGCATTCCACTTCCGCTTAGAAACGTCGCGTTGTGAAACTGGAGCAAATGCCAATCCGACGCTGAATGTCACGAACTGGTGATCACTGCCACTGTATTTTTCGGATACTACCCAGTCTTCGATCATGTTGGCAGTCCTTGGAGTCGCCAATGAGATGTCGAGGATGGATTCTTGGTACCCTGGTCTTCTAAAGGTCGTTGTGCTCCCGGTGTTCAGCACTATGAGGTCGAGTCTAGCCGCGACGTCAGCGACTTCGTTTCCTCTGGTATCGGAGAAAGCAGCGCCCCACTCAGCTGATTTAGCGTTGAAGTCTCCGGCTACGATAACTTCACCGTCGAACTTAATGATCGCATCTTCTATATTTGACAGTTTCTATCGGAACACACTAATCCCTTCGTTAGGTGAGAGATAGACGCTCATGAAGTAGGTTGTGGGGGTTTGGATCCAGACAAAACCTGCTCCACTTCCGCTGTTGTTGACGGTAACGTTCTTTGTGTTCACAATCCAAATTGCTGCCGTGCCCGTTTTATCTGCGAACCATGTTTTACCTTCGATGTTTAGATATTGCTCGCAGATAAAGCAGACGTCAATTTTATCTTCAAAAACACGCTGGCGCAGTAGGTTTTGGGCCAAGGCGCACCTATTCAGGTTGCCTTGTAGTATGCGTGTCATTTCTGACCTCTCGTGGCTTCTGCAAGTGCTTTGCGGAATGCCTTGCAAGCTCCAGTGCCAGAAATATGGCATAGACTATCCTGGGCATCTTTGTCCGAATCACAAAGGAAGCATTTTAGCTTCTCCGTGCAGCTTACGGCCTTGTGGTTCTCTCCGCCACATTTGTAACAGCACTTGCTTCTGTCTGGTCCCGCACACTGACGTGTGTGGTGTCCATAACCAAGACATTTAAAACAACGTGTTACTTTTACTACTGGGCGTATACGACAGTTCACCAAACCGATCCGTATACGGGCCTTGTCAAGGGCCTTAATCGCACTGGGCTCGTCTAATTCGCAGAAGGCTGCCCGATTACCTCGTGGTGTGGGCTTTGTCAAATTGACCCGTTTGACCTCCAGGCTGTCAGTGAATTCACGTTTGAGTGCTTCACGGACTTCGCTCTCGGTAGAGATTTCATCCAGGTCGAGGATCTCGATCGTTGCTGTTGGTGTTAGCGTCTTGACCGTGCCGATGTTTGCAGTGGCTGACTTTACTGCATCGGTGAAAACCTTACTGTCCTCGGTCTTTCGAGACATTTCAAGGAGAACGCCTCCATGTTTCGTCTTTGTAATAGACTTTATGTCTACGCCCGTCTCGACAGAGCTTACCTTAGCCTTGATTTCCCTGAGGAGATCGGCGTATGTCCGCCCTTCAGCTGGTTGGACAAGCACAGCTTTAGTTCTCGTCCTCTTTCATCTCGGTTTCTTGGAGCCATCATTGCTTGGCTGGTTTTGGGCTGTAGCAGATTGAGCCACTGGCTTCTGTTCTCTATGCTTCTTTTTCTTTTGCCAAGTCACTTTAGTCCAAGTATCATCCCGGGCTGGCTTTTTCTGTGCTGGCTTGTCAATTTCTGCGGAGGGGCTGGGCGTGGACAGCGGCCTCTTCTTGTTTTTGCCCTCTCCTTGCTGTGATAATCTCTTAGGAGTGACCACAGGTGGCTGTGGTTTTTTGCTCAGACTCGGAGATGTTTAAGTCGTTGACGCTGTCGTCGTTGGTGATTTGTTGGCAAGCCTATATGCCGTACCAAGAGACGTAACCATTTTTCTGATCTCGTGATGGACATTTTTTTTGTCCTTTATGAAGTCGACTAGCTCTTCAATCTTGCTGCCGAGTCTCTCCATTGGTGACTGTTGGCTGGTGACAGTCGGTACAGAGTTTATTCTTCCTCGGTAGGTTTGGTTTGTGACAGGAGCAAAAGGTCCTCCACTTTTTGAAGGACCGTTGTTCAGCTGTCCGTTCTCCTCCATCTGGGCTGTTTCCGTACTCCCTGTAGCATTTCCAGACAGCAGAGCCATGGGGTCTACCCTGCTGTCGTAACGGTCGCTTGATAACGACAAGTTCGGGCTCGTTTGCACGCCTTCCCTCGCCGGCACTGAGGTATCCATCCTCTGTACTGTAAACAATGTTTGCATATCTTCTGACATTTCCATATCGTTGTTTGGTGTTGTTCATTTAGCACTACCCGGAGAGCACGTGTAGGGTGTAAAAGCAGAACCAACGGACGCGAACAACGCTACCCTCCGTGTGTGTGTGTGTGTGTGTGTGTGTGTGTGTGTGTGTGTGTGTGTGTGTGTGTGTGTGTGTGTGTGTGTGTGTATGTGTGTATGTATGTAAACCTCTTATAACTTTTGAACCACTTGACCGATCGGATTGATATAGGTGGTGATCTAAAGAGTATCATTACCATTACATTTCGTGAAAATTTGAATCGATTTGGTTTGCTAGATTTTGAGAAATCTCAAAATTAAAATTTTCAAAAAATCGTTTTTTTTTTAATAACTTCTAAACGGATCGACCGATCAATTCCAAAAACTAATCTGCTCTTTAATTTAAGAAACCACGTCGATTGCCATCAGTCCCGTCGAAATCGGTTGATTCGTTCGAGAGTTATCGAAAACGAAAAATTTCAAAAAAAAGTGTTTTTTTCACATAACTTCGACATTTCTTTTTGGATCGTATTTAATGAAATGAAATAATTATTAGAGCTCAAAAAATCACGTTGATTGCCACTAAGAACGTGAAAATCGGTTGATTAGATCGTGAGTTATTGCTGTCGAAAAAATTCGGAGAAAGTGAATTTTTCAAATTTCTCTAAAATTTTCGGTTCGATCAGTTTGTGTTCAAAAGTATATCATAGAATTTGAAAAACTACGTGGAATACTGCCAACCGTGTGAAAATCAGTTCATTTATTCAGAAGTTATTGCGGTTCGAAAATTCAAAAAATACTGTTTTATTAAACTTCTATCAGACTTTCGAGCTCGAAGAGCTCAAAAGCTTAGAACCGCTATCTCTTTGAGCTCGGATAGCTCGAAATATCAAATAAATTCCACTTTTGAGCTCGAAGAGCTAAAAAACGTCATAAGTGCAATTTTAAGCGCTTAGATATGGAATTAGCGGGAAGTTGCAACGATGGCCTTGACGGTCAACCGTTTACCAGATTTTTTTATATAATTTATACACGGGAAAAAATTTCTGGAAAAATTTACGATACAACTATTGTAAAGCTGGACTATACCTTTATTACAATTAATTATCAAATATTTTAGAAGAAAAAATACGATATTACTATTGTAAAAAGTAAGACTTTTTAAGACTCTTGCTAGTCTTATTTGTTGGATAAAATTTACAATAGTAGATCGTAAAAATTACTAAATGAGAAGTATAGTCCACCGTTACTATTTTATTTAGTAAAAATTACAATAGTAAAATAGTAAAAACTCCTTCAATTTTCTTCCCGTG
>CAJNRD030001116.1:5628220-5641733 GCA_905319865.3 Cotesia congregata
TACTGCACAGTAAAAAATTTTTCGTCATTGTGTAAAGTGTAAAAATGTTTGTGTAGAATTTAACATTTTAGTGTGTAGAATTTAACATTTTAGTGTGTAGAATTTAACATTTTCGTATGTTGATTCAACACAATAGAGTGTTGATTTAACACAAATTGTGTAAAAAAAGTCATCAACACAAATTTTTGTGTTAAATTTGACGAAAAATTTTTTACTGTATGGAGTTAACGGCTCATTTAAATTACCCCCAGTTTGTATCATCTAAATAAAATTTATAACTAATACTACTTCGATCGGTTCATTATTGCGGGTGATTTCAACGCCCGATGCGGAGCTTATAGTTGCATGAATAAAAAGTTAATGTTCGGTTAATTCATAAAAAAAAGTTAGAAAAACGGTTCACCCTAAAGGCCATCCCTGCAACTTCCCGCTCATTTTGTACTTAAACGCTTCAAACTACACCTTACGTTTTTGAGCTCTTCGAGCTCAAAAATATTGTTTTTGTGTCAATTTGAGCTCTTCGAGCTCAAAATTCTAGTAGCAGTTTAAAGACACAATTTTTTGAATTTTCAAACGGCAATAACTTTTGAATGAATGAACCGATTTTCAGGTGGTTGGCGGCAATCGACGCAGTTTTTTGAACTCTATAAAAAAGTAGCTGTTTTAAGCTTCTGAGCTCTTCGAGCTCAAAAGTCTTATCAAAATTTGATAAAACACGATTTTAAAAATTTTTAAACTGCTATAACTTTTGAATGAATGAACCGATTTTTACGCGGTTGGCGGCAATCGACGCAGTTTCTGAAGCTCCATGAAAAATTTTTAAGTTTAAATCGATCGTTTAGATCGAGCCATGAATTTCGAAGTTATTACAAAAAAACACTTTTTTCGATTTTTTTCGACAACGATATCTCACGAACGCATCAACCGATTTTAACGTTTTTGGTGGCGATCGATGGGGGTTTTCAAGGTTAAGAGCTGATTAGATTTTGAGACACACACACACACACACACACACACACACACACATACAGCCGCACTGACACTATCGCGGGAATAGTCAGGGAAGCTTCCTGTGACCGTTAAACGTCGAGATCTGATGGAAACTTGATTTTCGCAAAACGGGCTGAAACTAATAACTTCCCGACTTTTGAAAATTTTCAATTTTCTTAGCAGGAAGTTAAAAATGGCCCGAAAAAATTGAATAGAAATGGTATATAATTGTATAAAATTATATATAATTATATAGTTCTTCAATTTTGTTCGATTTTCAATAGCTCCAAGTGTCCCCTTTCAAACAAATAAAAAATCATTCTTGTATCTATATAAGCGTTCGAGATATTACACGGAAAAAAATAATCGGTAGCTGCTACTGAAAAAAATTGGTAGCAGATACCGATTTTTTTTTGGTCGAGGCTACCGATTTTTTCGGTGCAGGCTACCGATTACCAATTTTTGAAAATTTCTTATCTTCTTAATAAGAAGTTAAATTCTCACTTCTTAATGAATAAAAAAAAAGGAACTTCACTTGAGACACAAATAAGACTTACTTAAATACAAAATATTAAGAATGAAGAGTATTCATTAGGTATTATTTGATTATTAATTTTTATTAAATTAAATACCTTTCGTTAGCCGCAATCGAAAAAATCTGTGTAGATTCTGTTTAGAAACTAACCGAGAAATATCATCCAAGTCCCAAAAAATTCTTTTTTAAATTATTTTGTATGTGAATATATACTTATAATTATATGTTTTACTACTGCTTGGATATTTAGATTACTGATCATTTTATTAGGTTCAACTTTCAATTCTTCAAGTAAAATACAATTCATTTTCTATAGTAAATAAATAATATAAAAATTTACAATAGTCAAAATAAACAATCTATTAAAAATGTACTGCTTTTATTAAGTTTTATAGGATTTTAAAAAATTTCATAAAATTTATGTGTAAATCTGATCTTTCTTGGGTTTGAATTTAAATAAATTCAATAGAATTTGTCGTGTACAGTAGGTGATTCAGACCAGTGAGCAGCGTGTAGGACTGATAATCAGGAGGAGTTGAGTTCGAACCCAGCGGACACCCGGAATTTTTCATCAATTAAAATAGTTTCTGATTACTACATCATACTCCGAATCGCATTGGTTTCAATATAGTTAGAAAAAAAATAATTTTTTTATCCATTTTTGAAAAAAAAAATTAATAATTATATATAATCGCATATAATTATATATAATTGGATATAATTATACATGATTATATATAATTATGCCGGGCTATTTTTATATATAATCATTTATAATTATACCCAATTATATATATATTTTTTTACCCGGGTTGGTCATCACAAAAAGTGTAAAATGATGTTTGTAATTACGTTTAAATAATTCTGAAATACAAAATTTGTTACATTTCCTATGAGATGTTTTGGTCTGCTTTGCTATTACCTAATAGTAAAATCATTATTTATTTTATTATTTAAATAAGTGTTCTATTATAATGAGATTCGGTAAAATAAATAAATTATGAATTATGACTATTTAAATATATTATAAAATTAATTTTTATATTATATTTATGATAAACTCATATGATACATTATGTAAATCATAGAATCATTATCATCTAAGACAGCAGCATAGCAGACAGAAACTTCAAGGCGCACGGAGATCACCAAAGTTAAGCAGCATTGAGCAGGGTTAATAGTTGGATGGGTGACCACTGGTGTTATAGCCGTCAAATTATATCTAGATTTTTTTTTGCATTTTAATTGGTTACAGAGAATTGCGTAGGACCATAATAATTACTCTATCCATAAAATTAACCCAATAATTAATTAGATGTAATAAATATATAATTAAATATTGTTATATATAGTTATATATAATTATACATAATTATATATGATTAGATATGATTATATTTGGCCATTTTTCATATATAATCATATATAACCAATTTATATATAAATATATATAATTATATATAAATATTTTTTCTCGGGTATTATCTTCATCCGTAACAAGAATACTAGCTCTTTCTAAGATTTCTGGAGCCCAGCATACATTACATTATTGGTAAGTGGCAATTGCAAGACACCAACTCGTGGTCGAAAATAGCATTACTCAAACCAGTTCATGTATTCTTATGGCGGTGACGTACTTGCCTTCTGGCGTTAAAAAATTTAACTATCAAACCAGGTTTTGGTAATATGCCTTTTTACACGGTGCCATTTACCAATAGAAATTACGTGTAAAAAATTTACTTATTCAAATTAAGTCATATGAATTCTGAAACAAATCCCATAATCGGTCGAAAAAACTGCATAAAAAAGAATCATCAATTCAACTAATTACAGGGTCAATAGCGCTGCTCAATTTTTTCCGATTTTCTCACTCATAACTGTATAAGACCAATATAGTGAAAATAATTTCAGTAAAATCATATTCGCAGGTTGACAATCCAGCATAGAAACTGCGTAAGCTCGAGGGGTAAGAATTATATTGAAACTGGAGCCGTAACATTAGAAGTATTCTATTAGATTGCAAAGATATTACTCTCTCGAGAGTACAGAAAAAAGACATGGTACTGGTGGAAACAACAAAACTATATCTGTTCTTCAACTCTAACTTGAAGCGAAAACGTCATATATAAAAAAAATTTCATGTAACAATAATTGATAACGATGCTATAAGGAATAAAAACTAAATAGTGAGATTGTATACGCAAGAACTGAATGATACCAGTTACGAACGCTACACGGAAAAAAATAAATAGTAAATGCAACATGATGCAGTCTGGGTAAATGAACATGATGAAATCATGTTGCAGCCGCATGATTTGTCATGGTTCGGCTACATGACAATCATATTGCGGTAGCATGAGAAAAATCATGTAGCCTTAATAGCACAAAATTAAGCTACAACAACTAAATATTTATGCTTCAGAAACATTATTTATTATAAAGTAATTAGGTTTCTTAGGATTTATATTATTACAGATGAAAATAAGAGTAAATTATTGAATTATACAACTTGTGAGCGATATCTTTGTTTATTCAAATTATATACAATTTTCATTGCCAATAGCTTTGGTTTGTGATAAAAGTAATTAAATAATTATTAATTGTTATTATTTACAAGTTGAGTGTCTTGTTGCAACATAATTCAAGCCTTTTCTTTATCAATAAACAAGGAACGATTGGAGGTAAAAGATTAAGGTTCCTTACACAATTAGCGTGATTATTTATTTTTACATTCCACGGATGATAATGACGATCAAATGCTATCGGTGTTATAGGAGAGAGTGGGGCAAGACGGCCCACCTAGGGCAAGAAGGCCCACCTCAAAAATTGACCAAAAATTTATTTTTCTATTTTTTTTTTTAGTCCCCACAAATTCGGATTATTGGTGCACTTTTAGCCCTACGCGTGAAAACAAAAGCAAAATGAGCCACTAAAAAGTTTCTAAAAAAGAAGTTATCTTATAATTTCATAACCTAATCATGATTAATAAAGTAAAAATCCTATTTTTTAGCTGATTTTATAGATTTAGGGCAAAATAGACCATTCGAAAAAATTGTAAATAACAATAACAAATTTTTTATTTAATAGAAAAATAACAAATATTAAGATAAGTTATTTCATTAATTTACAATTCGTAATGAATTCGAATAATTTGTTACATTAACCAACAGGACAATTATTATTATATACGGGTCATTCTATGTCAAATCGACCAATAGTTGGAATCGACCCTTTTCGATTTGGACAAATTTTGGTCAAAAGTTTTCTTTTATTATTTAACGAAGTTCTGTCAAAGGAAAAAAATAAAAAAATTTTTTTCAAAAGATGCTAACTCAAAATTTCGCGATTTTTCCAGTTTTTCAATTTTGTTTTTGTAATATCTCGAACGATAGTATAGATACAGGAATGGTCTTTCGTTTGTTTGAAAGGGGATATTTGAAGGTATTGAAAAAAAATATTGTGGGAGATAGTTATGTAAAATGCCAAATTTGTCAAATTTTTAATTTTTGGAAATCGTCAACAATGACGGTCGACAATATATTTTTGACTCAAATTTTTTTGTATACTAGTATGAACCAATCTTAAAACATCCTGAAATTTTTGGAACTGTTTTTTGTTTTTTCAAAAAAATGAATTTTTAAAATTTGGTAATAAAAAAATTTTTTCTTAAAATCTTTAACTTCCCGCTAAGAAAATTGAAAATTTCCAAAAATCGGGAAGTTATTGTTTCTACCCCGTTTTTCGAAAATCGAGTTTCCATCAGATCTCGACGTTTTGAGGTCCTAGAAAGCTTCCCTGACTACTCCCGCGATCGTGTCCGTGCGGCTGTATGTATGTGTGTGTGTGTGTGTGTGTGTGTGTGTGTGTGTGTGTGTGTGTGTGTGTGTGTGTGTGTGTGTGTGTGTGTGTGTGTGTGTGTGTGTGTGTGTGTGTGTGTGTGTAGTAAAGGTGATACCGAACATGTGGTTTAGTGTGTGTGTGTGTAGTGTGTGTGTGTGTGTGTGTGTGTGTGTGTGTGTGTGTGTGTGTGTGTGTGTGTGTGTGTGTGTGTGTGTGTGTGTGTGTGTGTGTGTGTGTGTGTGTGTGTGTGTGTGTGTAAATATCTCATAACTTTTGAACGGATCATCCAATTTGATCGAAATAGGCGGCGTTCTGAAGGGTTCTTTTGCCCTTATAATTCTGATACTAATTTACACAATTTGAGTAGATCAATTTTGAGAAATCTCAAAAATAAAATTTCCAAAAAATCGTTTTTTTTAAATATCTTTTAAACGGCTGAACCGATCAATTTCAAAAACTAATCAGCTCTTAACCTCAAAAAACAACGTCGATTGCCACCAGCCCGATCAAAATCGGTTGATTTGTTCGTGAGATATCGTTGTCGAAAAAAATTGAAAAAAATGTTTTTTTTTCAGAATTTCTATGAAATTTTTAGTCTGACCAGTTTAAGCTCAAAAATTTTTCGAAGAACTCAAAAAACTGCGTTGAATGCCGTAAACTGCGAGAAAATCGGTTAATTCATTCAAAAGTTATTGCGGTTTGAAAATTCAAAAAATAGTGTTCTGTAAAATTTCCATTAGCCTTTTTGAGCTCGAAGAGCTCAAAAGCACAGAAGAGTGATTTATTTGAGCTCGGAGAGCTCGAAATTACACATAAATTATATTTTTGAGCTCGAAGAGCTTAAAAAATAAGTGAATTGTTGAGCACTTCGGTATGAAGGTAGCGGGAAGTTGCAGGGATGGCCTTTAGGGTCAACCGTTTTCCTAATTTTTTTTTTTTATCTTTATCTTAATAAAGTTTGGTAAATCGCGTAATTTTGATATTTTGAACAGTTGATATTTCATTTAGTGGCATAATGATGAGAAAAAACATTTAAAAAAAATTTTTTTTTTAACAAATTTCAATAATTCATATTTTTGAAAATACAAAAATACAATTCCAAAAATTTCAGGATCTTTCAAGATTGGTACAAGGTAGTACATATAAAAAAATTGACCAAGAATTTATTGTCGACCGTCATTTTTGACGATTTTCAAAAATTCAAAATTTGGCATTTTTTAAACTTTTTTCCCGAAATATTTTTTTTCTATAGCTTTAAATGTCCCCTTTCAAACAAACGAAAGATCATTCCTGTATCTATACTAGCGTTCGAGATATTACAAAAACAAAATTGAAAAACTGGAAAAATCGCGAAATTTTGAGTTTGCATCTTTTGAAAAAAATTTTTTTATTTTTGTTCCTTTTGCAGAACTTCGTTATATTATAAAAGAAAACTTCTGACCAAAATTCGTCCAAATTGAAAGGGGTTGATTCCAACTATTAGTCGATTTGACATGGAATGACCCAATGAACTTTAGACACACTCAATTTTTTTTCTGTAAAAGTAGGGGAACGATTGGTATTATGTTAACAATAGTTTTTCTGAGTAATATAAAAGTGAATGCAGTTGTCCAGGAGATAAATAAAAACATTTTTGACGTGAGAAACAACTTTGCCATGAAAAAAAAAAAATGAATTGAGTCAAAGTTGGACCAGAGTAGATCCACTTGATAGTAAAAAGCTACGAAAAATAAAAACCGGCTTAGGTGGGCCGTCTTGCCCCACCCTCCCCTAATTACAAACTAAAAATTTTTTGTGCTCTCCTAGCCGAAAGTACGCTTTTTCTAGACGCACTTTACTCCAGGAAGAGAAACTTTTATAGCCTGCTCTAACGCATGCGCGCTACGCATATTTTCTGGCCGGCAGCGTAGAACCTCGCTTTCTTTCGTATTTTCGTGATGCGACCGGCCTATACAGCGAATTTCAACTGTATATAACAGTCACAACATCGTCTGTATGTAACGTGTCAGCGCAGAAACTAACCAAAAAATGTCAAATAAATCAAAATTATTTCTGAATAGATTATTGTTAATGAACTATTTAATAATAATACTGCAAAAATTTTAGAAAATAATATAGAAGTTTTGTAAATTTTATTTGATTTCTTTTATATTTCGACAGCTAGTAAAGCAATGTTTATAAAACAATCCATGTACTCTACAAGCTTCTAATAATTTAATTTCAATCTTTCTTAGCCGTCTAATTGAAAACTAATTTTTAATCAACTTAAAAAAATTAATTTTATTATTCAATCGAGTTTAAATATTTGTGACGAGTTCTGTGCATGTTATCTCTCGTAATCAAAGCATTTGTTAGTAAACTTTAAAATAACTTATTTTTTTTTTTATTTAATAATTTTTACTGTTTATTTTGTCTGCCCCGACCAGCAAAACCTCGGCTTTGCAAAAGTCGGGCGATGCCCCCCTCACCCCCGGCAAAACCTCGACTTCGCCTCGGTTTTACAAAACCCCTTCCTCGGGGTTGCGTACTGTCGGCTGGAGAGCAAGAAAAATAGTATACAACCCACGACCAGAATGTTAGATGCCCGGACGTATGTGATATGATGGCCGAGGCTACGCCTCGGCCATCATATCCCATACGCCAGAAAATCCATGTAATCTGAGACATTTCTTATTTTCCTGCCCTAGGTGAGAAATGTACTATTAAACAATGTTTTACATTATTCAAATCATTTTAAATTTAAGATAACACCGCTTTTGCAAAAACATTATTATTCTTTATAATAGATTTATTATAGAAAGTATTAAAAACATTAGATTTCTTAGACCAACTGGCTAAACTTTTAATTACTTCTACATCTACACCCTTAGTCTTTGCTGAAGATGTAGACGCATGTCTAAGACTATGTTATGTGAATTTAGAACTAATACCACCTTCAACTAAAAAGGCTCTAATCCACCGACTAATAGTGTCCTTAGAAGCAACTTTGTGAGATCTTTTGATAGTAATAAAAAGAAAATCGGTAGTTATCAATAATTCTGTAACTTTAATATATTCTTCCAACACCGAAACAACACATAATTTAGAATTTTCATTAAATTTATTTAAAATTAAAAAGGGTTGAGAGGCTCCAGGTCTAGATGTTTTGATTGAATCCGAAATTTCTATTTCAAAACCACTATTTGTTTTTTTAATATTACTTCTTTTAATTAAACTCAGGGTTTGCTTTCGTTGAGCAGTAATTAAAGATAAAAAAATAACTACCTTAGTAGTTAATTGATCTAAATTAAAGTTATTTAAGGGATGCATTCTTTCTAATTTATTCAAAACTGAATCTAAACTGTAAATTCGATCATATTTAGGCTTGGAAGGTCGTAACTTATAAATTCCTTTTAATAATCGACAAATCATTGGACTTTTACCTATATATTCCCCACATAAAAAGGACAAAGCCGATCGATAAGTATTTAATGAGATATACGAGGCACCCTGCTCAAATTTAATTCCTAACCATTCCATTACCCATTGTTCGTTCGGTTTGAAAACGGTGCCATAACAAAATAACCGTGGACAAAATAACCGCGACAAAATAACCGCGACAAAATAACCGCGACAAAATAACCGCGACAAAATAACCGCGACAAAATAACCGCAGATAAAATAACCGGACGACAAAATAACCGGACGACAAAATAACCGGACGACAAAATAACCGGACGACAAAATAACCGGACGACAAAATAACCGGACGACAAAATAACCGGACGACAAAATAACCGGACGACAAAATAACCGGACGACAAAATAACCGGACGACAAAATAACCGGACGACAAAATAACCGGACGACAAAATAACCGGACGACAAAATAACCGGATGACAAAATAACCGCGGACAAAATAACCACAGATAAAATAACCATGTGACATTACAACCACGTTACAAAATAATCTAACATCATCACCCGCGAATTTTTAAAAGATACATAAATTAGAAATTGTAGTGTGCCTTTTTTTTCATGGATTTTGTGTATGTTTATTTGTAAAAAGGCCGAAACATAATATTTTTGCTGAGTTGTGCTCTTTTAACATGGTGTTTATGTGGATTTAATTGACATTAGATCAACACAAACGCGGGTAATCGTGTTGTGCCCTTTTAACATGGTTTTTGTGTGTATTTATTCGACATTAGATCAACACAAACGCAGGTAATCGTGTTGTGCCCTTTTAACATGGTTTTTGTGTGTATTTATTCGACATTAGACCAACACAAACGCGGATAATCGTGTTGTGCCCTTTTAACATGGTGTTTATGTGTGTTTAATTGACATTAGATCAAGACAAACGCGGATAATCGTGTTTTGCCCTTTTAGCATGATTTTTGTGTGTATTTATTCGACGTTAGATCAACACAAACGCGGATAATCGTGTTGTGCCCTTTTAACATGGTTTATGTGTGCATTTATTCGACATTAGATCAACACATGAGATTGTTGCCATGTTGTGCCTTTTCTATTATGGATTTTTTGTGTGTTTATTAAAGAATATTTTTTTCTAAAATATTTTGTCGTTCGGTTATTTTGTAACTTGGTTGTAATGTCACATGGTTATTTTATCTGCGGTTATTTTGTCCGCGGTTATTTTATCTGCGGTTATTTTGTCGCGGTTATTTTGTCCGCGGTTATTTTGTCGTCCGGTTATTTTGTCGTCCGGTTATTTTGTCGTCCGGTTATTTTGTCGCGGTTATTTTGTCCGTGGTTATTTTGTCGTCCGGTTATTTTGTCGCGGTTATTTTGTCCGCGGATATTTTGTCGCGGCACCACCGCAAGCTTGGTCTACTTTAATTTTTCTAAGAGTCTTTAAAATCAAGGAAAAAGGTGGGAACGCATAAAAATAAAAAGTATCCCACTTAACAGTAAAAGTATCTATACAAAAAGCCTCCGGGTCTCTATGCCACGAACAATAATCACTACATTTCTCATTATTTACAGATGCAAATAAATCTATTTGCGGCTGACCAAATAGATTAGAAATTTGTCTAAAAGCCCAAGGGGCCACTTCCCACTCAGTATCAATATTATTAATTCTAGAAGCTGAATCAGCTACTACATTTTCTTTTGATGGCATATATGTTGCAAATAACCAAAGGTTTCTTTGCTCACACTCGGACCATATATCGCGAGCAACATTATTTAAATTTTGATATTTATTTCCGCCCATTCTATTGATGTAAGAGATAGCTGTTGAGTTGTCTATTTTCAATAAAATCTCGCATTCTGATAAATGAGAAGCAAAAGCTTTTAAACCATTAAATGCTGCAATTAACTCCAAACAATTAATATGAAAAGAACTTTTCCTCAAACCCCATTGACCAAAAACAACTTTATCATTACACGAAGCTCCCCAGTCCGTTAATGAAGCGTCAGAAAAAATCGTTATTCTATATTCATGTTGACGAATTAGGTTTTTAGCAGTTAAAATATTTTCTTCCCACCATTCAAAATCCTTTTTAAAGATTGATCTAATCACATATTTGCGTCATAATTATCGTGAGAATGAAGTAAAGATAAATACCTCTGACGTTCAAATAATTTAGAATGGAACCAGCCATAATTAACAGCTGGGCAAACTGCAATAATATTACCTACGAAACAGGCAAAATCTCTAATTAAACAGGTATTAATTGTTTTAAATTTCTTAACCAATTCTAAAATGTGTTTCCTCTTTTTTCGAGTTAATTCTAAAGTCATTGCACTAGAATCTAAAATAAATCCTAAAAATTGACAAGTAGTTGATGGAAATAAATCGCTCTTGTCAACATTTATAACAAATCCTAAAGATTCCAAGATTTTTCTAGTGACAGCAACATTTTCATTGCATCTTTCCTTTGTCTCAGCAGTCAACCACCAATCGTCTAAATATACAACTGAAACCCATTCCAAACTTCTCAAATAGTTGATAATAGGTTTTGTAATCTTAGTAAATAACCAAGGCCCTGTACACAAGCCGAAAGGTATACACATATACTTATACAATTGTCCTTTCCATCGAAATCTTAAATATTTTTAATAATCTTTATGAATTGGGATAGTTAAATAAGTATCCTGCTGATCAATACTGGCCATGTAGTTTCCTTTCACCATGAGCTTCAAGACTGTCCAAATATCTTCGATCATAAAATGTACTAGATCAATAAAAGTATTTAGTTTTTTAAGATTTAATATTAAACGCATTTTCCCATTACTCTTAGGAACCAGGAAAATACTTGAAACAAACTGTACTATATTTACATTTTCGAACCGCTCCTATATTTAACAAATGACAAATTGCTTCAGACATTGCCCCATCTTCAGCAACAGAAACTGAAAATTCCGGAGGTTCGAAGGATTGAACCGGAGTAGATGCGAAAGGAATTTTATAACCAGAAATAGTCGATAAAATGAAATTATCCGAAGTAATTGAAGACCAAGCTTGGGCAAAAAAATCTTAATCGACCAGC
This sequence comes from Cotesia congregata, assembly GCA_905319865.3. NCBI lineage: Eukaryota > Metazoa > Arthropoda > Insecta > Hymenoptera > Braconidae > Cotesia > Cotesia congregata. Next base: position 5,640,084 of record CAJNRD030001116.1, read on the forward strand.
AATTCTCACCTCTACTTCGTTGATGGATTGTTGAATTGATTCAGACGGCTCTGAGATCTCGTAGAAGAACGAGTTGAATTCTGTTGAACTGGAGCACGGTTGGAGCGAGGAAATTTGTTCAAAGTTTTTTGATTGAAGCTCGACTGTTGGCATCCGCTCTGAGTCACAGTCGAGCTCTTCCAGTTTAAAAAATTACGAGATTTCGACGAATCAGCCTTGTCAGGGGTTGTTTTCAAAGACAATCCTACTTTCTTCACCATTGTAGCTGATTTGATCCTCTTTCCAAGATCCTCACCGAAGAGAAACTTGTCAGTCTTCGAGTCCACAAGTACAGTCTTCCTCTTATCATCTACATAGGAATAGACTTGATGTTTACGAGTCTTAGAAAGCTGGTGCATCAGCTCACAAAACATCTGATTGGAGTCACACAACCACTCCAATAAAACGTCTTTTTCGATAGGTTCCTTCTCATCATCGAAAATTGCACAAATAGATTTTCCGAGTGCGACTAAACCTCGGCCACAAAGATCCTTGACTTGAGACCAGGTATTTGTCCCGACTCTTAGCAGTCTTGTGAAGAAAAGGAAGTAACTCTGGATTCAATTCCGGGGCAATCAAAGAACAATCACCTTTATTCGGGTAAGTTTCCTCAAAAGATTTTTTGATCTTCGCATCCAAACCAGAGTCCAGAATTTCATTCCAGCAGGCTGCTAATTCTGGATGAAAATTAAAGGTCTGATCCTTTAGTTGACGCTTGGCAACACCAAGCAACAACGAAGCCTTCTCACTGAGTTGTGTAGGCGGCTCCTCTACGTCAACCTTCGTCTCTTGTAGCTCGCGAGATGTCGTTTGTGAATTTACTTCACCATTAGAGCTCAAAGACTCCAGATCATCATTATCTGAGCCTACAGAGCAAAAGATCTAGGTTATAAACAACTATATAACCCAGTCATTAGGTACAATAATGATAAAAATCACATTGTCCATGAAAAATAAATTTAAATGACTCTAGTCAAACGACTGAGTCAGATGGCGCAATTTAAATAAATTGCCCGATATTTATTTATTTGAATACTTATTTATTTATTATTCTTTATATTAATTACCTTTGCCAATGTGAGATTCAACATCAGAATCCTTTTCATCTGAAAGATCTTTAACTTCATCCAATAATTTTTGATATTTCTTCAACTTCTCAGCATAAAACTGCATTTTCTCAGCAGATTCACCATTACGACGTTTACTCATATTTATTACATTATTATAATTAATCGACAGGAATAAAATAAAATAAAATATTTATGTGATACGTGTAGTCTCTAGGCGTACCAAAAACGTAATGAATAAATAGGTATCGTAGCAACGGTGGTGAGTTTCATTTTTTATTATATATAATCTGAAGTTGGTGATAAAATTGGCGTACATAAACGGTACTACATAGTATGATTTTTTCGAACAAAATATGAGATATAATTAAAGATATGATGATCTTTACCGTACGATGGACGGTGGCGTTTATTACTCGGTGGGTCTTATTAGGTGACAATAAGTTGTTACAGATAGTGTCTCAGATAGCTTAACTGGTAGAGCCTTTGGCGCGTAACCAAATGATCTGGATTCGAGTCCGGGTCTGGGCTGTTCGAATTATTT
>CAJNRD030001116.1:5641741-5662396 GCA_905319865.3 Cotesia congregata
GATTTAATAATAATAATAATAATAATAATAATAATAATAATAATAATAATAATAATAATAATAATAATAATAATAATAATAATAATAATAATAATAATAAAGAAATTAATTTATTGATCTCATAAAAATTATTTATGATAATTTATAATATTATAAAAAAATATTTTAAGCTATTGAATAATAGTAGCAAAGTTAAAAAACAACTGGCTAAAATAACTAAAGTATTACAGTAAACATACAGCATTTATATTGTATACCGAATCTTTGCGAAATTTCCAAAACCGTGAGGGTAAGGAAAACGACTACGAACATTTATTAGATAAAGGTAAATATTTAACAAACCATAATTCAACAATTCAATCAGTAAAATTATTTATGTGCAGCATGGAGAGTATAATTGATATTCTTAAAATTAGTTGGGAATACGTTAATGAATAATTAAAGAAAATCGACGTCTATAAGATTTTATGATCGCTTTCGATCATAATTACAATAGCTAAGGCAAAAATAATTTTAGGCGTGCCGATCGTTTAGCAGCAAAGAGAAATAATGTGAAATTCACAATGCCGAAATTTTTAACAACTTCCTTTGAATATTGATTTGTAGTTTCATCAATTCGATTATGGGAAGAGTTACCATCAGAAATTGTATATGCAAGCAGTATTGAAATTTTTAAAAATAAATTGTACGATTACTTATTTAATCTAGATATATGAGCTTTACCTTTGAATTCTCTGATCCATTTCTTAAATCTTAGATTCATGTCTCTGAATATACTCTGTACTAAGTGACTATAATGTTTACAATGTTAGGATTACTAGGTATTAACCTAGGGATTAACCTGTGCAATTGTAAATTATTGTAAATTTTTAAACCCGACCTAGTCATTATTGCTAATCACTCATTGCTGACCGATATCAAAAATTTATTCATATGTATTATACTTATATCATACTTACTTAATGTACATTCAGTTAACTCAAATTCTTAATTATTTAGTAAACTTTTATACCAAACACCTATCTTAAGTTAGATTAAGAACATTACTGTATCATTTAATTTGTAATTCAACTTTGTCATTTGGCAATTTGCCTTGGCATAAATTAATAAATCTAAATCTAACTTTGACCAAGTTTGTGGTCATTTAAAATCGTTATTTCCGAAAATGATGTGCACAAGTTTGCTAATTAACTTCAGCAAAATAATTAAAAATGCATTGGCAGAACTAGTCTCGATTCACGCTGTAGTTATTATGTACACTTGAAATCTATATTTTATTTTAGATGAACAAGATCTTCCAATTATTGAATACACTCGAGTGTTCAAAAATAAAAACCTTTAAACGACTATTGCTGTGATATCACATTTCTTGTTTCATATAAATGGGAGAAAAATAAATAAATCCCCAAGTATTATAGGTGAAGTAAAGTGAACCCATAGAGGCGTGTTAATGTTAATCGAAGTAGTCTGTGAACCCATAGTAACCTTATCATACTCCTTCTGAATTATTGATGTCCATCACTTTCGTCCAAGTTTTTTACTTATTTTCGCACCATCTTCCACATGAATTTATCGTATATTTTAACCGTACATAAAGCAACACATACATACAAGAGGCACCTGGTTCTACTCGTCGATCCCCATGGGGATGTACCTACAAAAAGAACTATTGGCCTTTTACCCAATTCCAACCAATTTCATCGAAAGTTCCGCTTAATTTTATTTTCACGCGTCTGCAGAAGCCAAGAGACTTATTCTGATCACCCTAGTAGACTGGTGAGGGATCAGCTCTCTTACATAAGCTCTTTTATCATCACAATCAGCACTTGAAATACCGACTTTTTATAGCAATGAACAACTTAGAAATAACGCAATAACGTTATCCGATAGAGTGATCCTTAACAAAAAGACTATTGGATAACTTTTAAGTATTGTTAACCATTTACAAATTTAAGAATACTGGATATTTACAAACTACTAGAATCCTGAACTTGATAAAAAATATAAATTATATAAATCAACTGAATTCTAAAACAACAACTGTCGATTTTTATTTTCTTTATTTCATCAGTAACTTTTTTTGAGCAGAAAATAATAAAAATATAAATTATTCTGCTTTTATTTGAAAAATTTTCAATTTAGGTATCGAATTTTCGTGATGAGTCATTTTCTTGGTCTTATAGTGTGGGATTAATGAATTTTAAGATTTTAATCGAAATTCTGAAAATTTTTCTGCTCACAATATGACGTTTTTGTATGACGAGCATACACGGAAAAAAAGACTGTCAAAATTACAGAAAAAACTTTAAAATTTACAGATTTACCGCTGTCAACCCAAAACTGTCAATTTTACAAAGTTAAAAATGTTATTTTCACATTGTGGAAACTGTCAATCTAAAACTGTTAATTTTATAGTTTTTCAATGTAATAATGACATTAAAAAAATGCGAAATTCACTTTAAAAAAAAAAGTGAAATTTATGTTAAAACAATAATTGAACTTGTTGTTTATGAGTAAGAATTTTACATCTCGTCAAATGTAAATAATAAACAAAAAAATATTTATTCTAAAAATTAAAGTTTTAACTGAAAAAATTAGATAAAAAAATTAGGTCACATGAAATCATTTTCAAATCTGCAAACCATAGAAATTAAAAAACATTAAGATACATATAACTATAATAATGATTATTAGACATCTATATTGTTAAGAGAATAAGCAAACTTCTGTGGCCAGTGAATTTATATGATAAAATGGGTTTTTATGATTAAATTTGGTATCGTTGGAAAAATCTTGACCTGGAGTTGGGTCTTTTCATGGTTTCATTTCATTCTCACCAATAGTCAATTTATGATGATAAGCACTTAGCCTGCACTCGAAAATGCTCTATCTCTAGATACATAATTAAGAAATGACTTTGTATCTTGTGAACTATTGACATATTTAAAGATATAAATTCATCACGATGTTACATTCATCGAGACCTTTCATTTGAGTATCCACATCAATTTTTCATATATTTATATATATTAGACAGGGCCAAAAAAATTGACTATTTTTTTTCTTTAGCTATATCGAAAATATTATTCAGAATGAAAAAAAAAAAAAATTTCCTGAAAGTTTGGGCCATTAATATTAATTTTAAGAGGTCTATCATCGCTATTTTTGATTTTAATTTATAGTTTGATGTTTACGTCAGAACTGCGAAAAAATTGGAGCAAAAAAATTTATTTCCACTTATTCTTATGTAAAAACAAATTTCCTACAAAAAAGGTCTCATTGAAAATTTTCGTCAGACGAGAATTTCAAACACAATTATAATTTATCGGGTATTCCAAACGTGTAAAAAAATAATGTCACATTCAATTTAAGTCTACTGTTTATAAATCTTTCTTAGAAAAATGTTTTTAGCTACTGAGTGAATAAAAATAAATTCAAACAAAATTTGTTTTAAATTCGTTGCCTCAAAATTTTTGAAAGTTCATGCGTTGCTCTAAAACAAATCAAATAAGAATTTCATCGAAGTCTCAGAAAAATCGACAAGGATCGGGGTCATAAGTGGTTTGGCATGGAATGCCCCATAAATTATAATTGTGTTTGAAATGAATTTCACAACATCTATTTTTGTTATTATTAATTAAATAGCCACAATTAAATTTTCCTTCCATATGAATGTAAACAATATTAAAAATAAATAATTTTTAACAGTAAAACTCAATATTTGTTTGCTCAAAAATTACTTCAAGACAGTAAAATTATGTTATTGTTTAGAAATAATCTATTAAGCAAAAATAAATTTTTATTTATTGTGAAATTTATATATTTTTGTAATACTATTGTTAAAATAATGATAAATATTGAAAGATTTTGTAGAAATAATGCTTAATGATGATTGAAATAGTTAATTTGTTCCGTTAAGTGCAAAAAATTGAGTTAAGAATGAAAAACTCAAGATTTTAATTTTTTCTTCCATTTTAATCGTCAATAACTTTTGAAAAAGTGAATTTAGGCTAAAATGTTAAGAGACCTTTTTTATAGAGCATTAGATTTCCTTCAAAAATCTGTCATAATCTTTTTTGGATATTTATTGATTCGTTAGTAACGAAATTCCGAAATAAAAATGTTAAATCGAAAAAACACATCAATTTATTAAGCTTAATTAATCGGAAACGGCTCGTCTGACGAAAATTTTCAGTGAGACCTTTTTTGTAGGAAATTTATTTTTACATAAGAATAAGTGAAAATAATTATTTTTTTGTTCCAATTTTTTCGCAGTTCTGACGTAAACATCAAACTATAAATTAAAATCAAAAATAGCGAGGATAGACCTCTTAAAATTAATATTAAGGGCCCAAATTTTCAGGAAATTTTTTTTTGTCATTCTGAATAATATTGTCGATATATCTAAGACAAAAAAAAATAGTCAATTTTTTTGGCCCAGTCTAATATGTATATATGAAAAATATATCAAAATGCATGTGGGTACTCAGATGAAAGCTCTTGATGAGTGTAAGACCAGGATGAGTTTATATCTTTAAAAACATCATTAGTTAAAAAGTACAGTGCAATTTAACATAATTAAGATACGACTTTATATCATGTGAATTATTGATATTTTTAAAGATATAAGCTCACCCCGACATTACACTCATCGAGACCTTTCATTTGAGTACCCACATCAATTTTTTATATATTTATATATATGTATATATGAAAAATATATCAAAAATACATGTGGGTACTCAAATGAAAGCTCTTGATGAGTGTAACATCGGGATGAGCTTACACACTAAGAAAAAAAGTACTACTCTTGAGAAAATTTTCTTGTCACAAGAGTATATTTTCTTGATAATTTTCAAAAAGATATTTTCTTGTCTCAAGAATTGATCGAATTAATCGAAGTATTTATTGTTTAATTCAAGTCAACCTATTCGTTTGTTAATCTGTCCACAGAAAAAAAATTTATTCGAATCAAGTAAATAATTTTGAAGAATTTTATCTTCTTGATTTGAGTAGAAAAATTCTTAACCCAAAAAATTTTTCTTGGTTTAAGTAAATTTTACTTAATTCAAGAATTTTTCGTCTTGATTCAAGACAATGAAACTCTTCAAAATTATTTTTTTGGTTCAAGAATTTTTCTCTTGAATCAAGTTAATTTTTTTTTCAGTGTCGAAATTAATGCCAACATTTTATTATCATGATAAATATTGATATTTTTTTGTCAAAAAACCAAAATTCATTTTAAACGATTCTTGAGCCAAGAAATTTTTTTCTGGACAAAATTTTTTTTTTCTCAGTGCATATTTAAAAATAACAATAAGTAAGAAATGACTTTGTATCTTTTGAACTATTGACATTGTTAAAGATGTAAGCTTTTTTTCAAATTTTTTGGTTTGAATTTAATTTTTTTTTTTTTTAATCAAGGTCTTTTTTTGCTTCATTTCGACTTTTTTTCTTTGAGTTCTCGGCGATACTCAAGACTTGTAAGAATCGTGGTTTTCCCTCGACGATGTTTTCTGGGAGGAGAATATCTAGATTTTGATAATATTGGCTTAAAAAATAAACAAATTGTTTTTCATATGAGTTTTTGGGGAGAAGACTGTCGTACCCCACAAAAAAAATTTTTTTTTTTGATTTTTTGCAAAATTTCGACCGATTTATTAGAAACAGATGGACACTAAATGAATTTGATGGTTAAAAGCCGCAAAAACCGTCAAAAAACCGTTAAGAGAGCCGTCGTGCCCCAGGCTCCTCTAATTAACTTTTTACATATTATTACTGTTAATTTGACAGTTTTTATCTGTAAATCTGACATCGTATAGTTATGTTATTTTCACATATTATTTCTGTAAATTTGACAGTTTTTCTTTGTAAATCTAACAAAATCTGGCCATGTCAATTTAACATTTCCATATCTGTCATTTCCACAGATTATTTTTTTTCCGTGTATAGTTCGTGCGGTTAAAAATTCAAAAAAAAATTAGGAAAACGGTTGACCCTGAAGGCCATCCTTGCAATTTCCCGCTAATTCCATACCGAGGCGCTTAAAATTGCACTTATAATGTTTTTCAGCTTTTCGAGGTCAAAATACAATTTATGTGTTATTTTGAGATGTCCGAGCTCAAAGAGATAGCTTTTCTATGCTTTTGAGCTCTTCTAGCTCAAAAGTCTGATGGACGTTTCATAGAACACTATTTTGTGAATTTTCACCGATTTTTACCTGGTTGGCGGCATTTGACGTAGTTTTTTTTTTAATCCGATATTTTTAGATTAATGACGTTTTATTAATGCTTCTTTTTTTAAATGTTCATTTTTAAAAATGAATTCATTTAGAAATTTTATTATTTACAGTTGGCTGTCTTTTTATTTGTCACATTTTAGTACAGGTATAATTTACTTTTAACTTTATTTATATTTTTAAAATTTTTATAATATGATTTTTTATGGTTTGCTTATTTTACAAATTAAAAAATTTCATATTTTCCAATTTTAGAGTTTAGAAACAGCCAAATTTATTGATGGCCATAAATCCCTAAACTTAGAAACCGATTCAAATTAATGTCCACGAATATATGTCCATCCCTTTTGAAACATTGGGCAAAGCTGCTAATGCATATTATGCTGAAGATTTTATGAAAGAATTTTTGGCGAAAGCTTATGAATTTCCATTGTGGACGTCTGCATGTTTTCCTAACCAAGTTGAACATGCAACAACTAGCTACGTTGAGCAATTTTTCGGAAATAAAAAAGAAAGAAGCTTGATAAAATGGAACAGTTTAGTACGTGCAGATGTTTTTTTAAAACATGAGTATCAAGAATATACTGGAAGTTCTGCTGAATTACAATCAAATTTGATTACCGAAAAAGAACGCGAGGATTTGAACAATAAAAGAAAACAAGATGAGAATGAATTGAATAAAATTTTAGATAATAATAAGCAGAAAAAAATTATGATTCCTCTGATAATTTAAAACAAAATAACATTAATCAAATATTCAATAATGACAAATTAGTTGATAATACTAGTATTATTATAAACGACTCCGACAAAAACATTCCATTCACTTCTACACCTGAAAAAAATTTTGACATTGATTTAAATATTCAAATAAATAGTCTAGAAAATAGTGAACATCTAAAAAATGATTCTAATGATTTAAAAAATAGTGATGGACTTTATCAAAATGAAAGTAGTGATTCTTTAAAAGATGTTGAAAAATCGGTGACTGATTGTAATTTTACATTAAGCAATATGTCTGATGGAATACTTTTGAGTAGTATAGACTTTGAAGATGGGACTAACGACAAGCTACCGTCTACTGCAATAGATGAAAATAATAGAAAAATAATTAAAGATATTTCTAAAAATGAAGAAAAAATATTGGATGATTCTGATTTGATTGCAGTTGATAATTGGAGAAATAAAGGTCGACAATCTCGTTATGATTACCACAATTCTTTGAATAGCAGTGACGAAGAGAATGACAAATCAGCTGTAAAAGTATTTGAAAAAAAAATCATTGCGTCACCTAAAAAATTAGCAGTTTACAATAGCAGTGACGAAGAGAGTGACTTATCAGCTGTATTTGAAAAAAAAATTACAGCATCACCTAAAAAATTAACAGTGATAAATAGCAGTAACGAAGAGAATGACATATCAGCTGTAAAAGTATTTGAGAAAAAAATTATAGCATCACCTAAAAAATTAGAATTATTACCACAAAAAAACATTTTGAATAAATTGTGCAGTGTTAATGAAAATAAAACTAAAATTTAATCATCCTCCACACATGTAAACTTACACAATGAATTGAAAAATATAAGAAAAAAAGAAGCAAATGCCACAGAAAGTAATCGAAAACATCTAGGTTTCCACTTCCTGCAGACACCTGATATCTTAGACCAAACAATAACCCCGGAAAACACTAATAAGACTAGTACATTTGACACTAAAAAGAAAAAAAAGTTGGGAATTTTACAAAATGGTAATAAGCGGAACCCCATATCTCTAAAAGGAATTAATGTTTTATTATTTAATACTTGTGCGATTGATTCGATTATACATGTTCTAGCTGTAACTGGAAAAGATGATCCGCAGTTTCTAAAATATATGAAAGAGAATTCAAATCAAACAATGAAATTTATTTGTGAATTTATTGATAAAGGACCAGTCACATCAGTATATAAAAGTCGAACAGTGTTATTATCTCAGTTATTTAAAGATAGAATTGTAGAAAAAAATAAAGAATCTGTTTTATATGCGAATGAGATAGATATGTGGTCTAGTATTTTTGATATATGGACAAGATGTTTTCCTAATTCTGCGTGTTTTAATCACGATTGTAGAATATGTGGCTTGCATAAAGTACCTGTACCAATGGTACAGGTAAACCATAAAATATTATGGGAAGGTGGATATAGTAAACTTGAAGAGTCGATATCTACATTTGATTCCAAGATACGGTGTACAAAATGCAAATTAACTATGATTAATCGGTCACTGTTATTCAATAGATGTATTTGCATTGAACTAAATGTTCAAAAATTGAAAAGTGGGCCGTTAACATGCAAACTAAGAGATATGCCTGCAATTATTCAATTAAATAATTTTAATTATCGGTGAGTATCAATTATTTATTTTTGTCAATAGCACTAATTGTACTTGAATATTTTTTAATGAAAAAAATTATTGTTTGTTTTATTTTACAGGTTGCGAGGAATAATAGAATGTGAGGCAGGTCATTTTAAATCATATTGTAGAAGAGGCCAGAATTATTGGAGCTTATATGATGATAAAGCAACGACTGCAACAAAAGTTTTATCTTCGAAAGATGTAAAACCTGATGCCGTTATTTTTACAAGAATTCTGTAAAAATGATCCTTTTTCTGTTATAAAAGTTTATTTGTATTTAAACAAAATTAGAAGATTTCTGGCATTAAAAAAAAAAAAATTAATTTCATAATTATTACTTATGATCATTAAAATTTGAATTTTATCTCAGCTATAATTTTTTTTAATTAAAAAATACATAAAATCACAATTTTTTTAAAGTGATACTCCGTAAAATGAATCAAGAAGAAAAAAAGTTGATAATTTAGCATAAAAAAGTTAGTAATTTGAAATAAACAAAATGTAATTTTATTCAGAACAATTTATTTTATTTAAATACTTTATTCTTGTTCGCTTATTGTTGTTACTGTTAAAAATTATTTATTTGGTCTTAATTTTTCAATGTTTGTTAATTCAGTAACTCAATTTATTCTTTTATGTTGTGCTTCAATAAGTTTATTTTTTGTGATAAATTAGTTTATTTAAAAGATTTAAAATCTTTTCTATTGTTAATTTAAATAGAAAACATTTATTTTATATCAAAAAACTTATCATCTGTCCCCATAAAACTAAATATTTTTACCGATAATCATCATCAGAAGTTCAAGATGAACAATTCAATGATAATTTCCAAGTACAATACAGTATTATAAAAATTTCATCATATAGCTATTATATCTTGCTGTAACATAATATGTTATTTTTATTGAAGTTGACTATTAAACATTTGTTTAATATTATTTGCCCTTTTGAAGGTTTTAAAATAAAAAAAACTCTGAATTTGATTAAAAATCTGCATTTATTTATTTTATAATAATTAGTCATAATATAAGATTTTAAAATCAACTTTTATTGTACCAAAGTTTCAATAAAAAGTGATGTATACAAATTTGTCTTTTATTGTATATTACCTTTTTTTCTTCTTTTTCGATTGAACAAGCTTTATGAACATTGCATAGATAACACAGTAATGAAATAACTATGTGACATCAATATTATTGATTTGATACGGAATGATCCAACTATATCCGCAATATTTCGAGAGTAATCAACAATAATTCAATAATCAATTTCCATGAAAAATAATTAAAAAAAAATAAAATTTATTTTCACAGTTCATTAGAGCAAAATGTCAATAATTTCTCTATTATCATAATTTTCAGGAATTATTTTTGAAGATTAATTTAATTAAATATTTTTTCAATTATTGATAATCACCATCACTCATCACTATTAATAATAATAATAGCATTATTATTTTTGTTATTATTGAAATAATTACAGTAAAAGCTCTAAAAAGTTACCCAGGTTGTCTTTCTTACTCTTTATGACCAATTGAGACAGAACTACGGTAACTTTTAACAGCTTTCACTGTATTTCTAGGAAATGTAAATAGGAGATTCTTTCTTAAGCATTTAAAACGAAACACCAACAGGTTGATGAAACGATGTCAAAGGCAACGGATCTTTCTCAGCAAATGAGTACATAATAACACCATCTCCAATCAACCAAATTACCATCGTGATTGATTACATTTATGTCGACTCTGATATTCCATAACTGTAAATAAAAAACTTAATTATAGGTATAATAGGTAGAAAATACAATAAAAAATTTAATAGGTAGGTATAATAGGTAGAAAAGTTAAAAAGCTAAAAAAAAATTTGTAATATTTATTTTATTTCCGAAGACTTTATAATGAAAGCATGGAAGCATTGTGTGAAAAAATTATAATCTTGAGAAAATTGTCATGAACGTATTTTTAATTTTACAAACTGATGAGTAAAAAATTATTTTCTAATAAGAAAAATAAATTAACATAAAAAAATCATGGTACTGAAATGAACACATTAAAAATTTTTTTATTCTCAGACAAATAACTTAATTTATAAATTTATAAAAAAAATATCCCACCGAAATTCAAAAAAACTATCAAAGCAAATTTTTGTCAATGAATTATTTTTTTATTCGATCAAGAAGCGAATCTAACATATTGCCAGATGACAGCTAGTTTCAGTGTCACTAAAAAAATATTTTTATACTTCTAAAAATAGTTATAAGTTTCTATAAAAGACTTTTGTGTACCACTAATTATTTTTTTTATAATATACTAAAAATAATTACTTTATTATTGGCGACAATGCGTAAAGATTCCATGTCAAGACACCTAGGGTCCTTGAAACATCTTTCTAGTTGCTTTGTTAAAGCTATGATTTCAGATTGTCTTCCAACTTCAAAGTGCGTTGCTGCCAGTGGATTTAACTCGACATTCATACTCGACAATCCTTCACTTAGACGAGATAATTTCGGCTGTTGAATATCACACGATACATTCGCCATTACCCTGATGAAAATTAGTAAATATAATTAATAAAAATTTATGAAAATAAATACGTTACCAAAATATTGAACAATGCTTTTAAGCAAAGCAATTAAAAAAAAAGAATCAATTTTTAATGATAATTATTCCTGGGCTTTAGAAAAATAAACGATTATCAAAAAAATGTTTAAAGATTACATTGATCATTTTTTTGTAATTTCTGGAAGTGGAATTTGTTTCAAAACTTTGCTTATAATGATACTGAAGTTAGCAAACATCTGTTAAATTTTTACATTTTTATTTCAATTAAATTATTAATAAAGAATTTTATTGAAAATTCCACATCTAGAAACGTAAAAAAAAATTTTAAAGATATCAGATGACTGTTAACTTCACTATTGTTCGCTTAGGATTATTTACTTAAAAAAAAAAATCCCTAAAAATTGTCAGCTTCCTAATTTCACTATAAAAAAACTTCTAATGATTTTTTTCCTAAATTATAATTACCTCTTTTGTCCCAACGATGCTAAACATGATCTTCCAGCTTGATCTGAAGTGCAATATTAATTTTCTTGCTTTATTTAATTTTTTGCCATAAAGTCTCTAATAAAATTAAAAAAAAACTAATTATTTAGGTATAACAAAATATAATAAAACATAAGAAATAAAGTTGAATTAAATAACTTACAAGATTTTCCTCTAGGGTAGCATTTATCAATTTTTCCTCGCATTTTGTAATTGATACTTCCATTATTGTTTATTATCGTTGATGTAAATAATTCAATTTATATAATTAATAGTAGTTATTTACCTATATAAACATAACCTCTAAAAACACACGAGGACTTCTTTACTTTGATTTTCGTTAATTTTTTTAAAATTTCTTTAATTTTAACGTATATCAATGAATAAAGTGAAGCAGTATCACAATTATCACCTGAAGTATAATGCACTGTGTATTAGTGCCCCAATAATTAGAATTTATTTAATGACTTTGTTGTTGTTTCCTCACACAAGTCATCTCTTATATTTACAAACACATGTAGGCAATTAGCATTATAGGCTCATTTAATTTTTTTTATCGGTTTATTTATTATAGGCTTGTAACAGGGCACTTTGCCCCTGATCGATAAAATCGATCGCGCGTGATAATAATTCGACGCAGCACTGGCGTCTCGATCTTCGGGACCCGATAAGACCCGACTAGTAGTAAGTGGGAGGGGGTATTTCGGGGAGCCATGAAATAGCTGAGCAGTGCGTTGTGTCGACAGAAGTGGTGTAGTGTTGAAACAAGTAACATCGAGGAGTCCAAGAAGGAAGCCATTAGCAACCAAAGAGTTCCTTCAAACCAATTGACGCCAGGTATTGGACTTTGGTAGTGTTGAGCCTTGGGGGTCACATCCGCCTCACGGAAAATACTACTTCTCATTTATTAAATTAATTCGGTAATTCAATTCGTCTTATAATATTTTATTTAATATTAATTCAACTGTTGTAATTAATTTAATTGTTAGCCTTGAGAACAATTCCTCCAGGGGATTGTTACACCCGAGGAATGTTCCAGACCTCCAGGGTTTAGTCATAAGTAATCAAGTTATTAATTCAGCTGGATAATAATAATTAACACCTTTGATTCGAATTAATGAATTCATTTTTCATTAACAAATATAATTTTCTGAATATCGAGAAAAACATTCCAGTCATAACTCACGACTAGTCAAGCGTCTCTCGGTACCCGAGGTCAAGCTAACTACGCAGTAACGGCGTCCATTTTGAGAGCACATTCCTTAAGAATTGGTGACGCCGTAGATTTATGAAATGAATACCTGGACAAATGTTATAATTTTTAACGATTGAATTACCACTGAATTATTTTATTTTATTTATTAATTGTGGAAAATTATTTAATTATTTATTCGGAACAATTTTAATTACCGGAATTGATTGTTGAAAAAACTGCGACGCATTTTAGAAATTTAACACCGTGAATAATTTTCCGTACCTACTTTTTTCACCGAAGTGGATTATTTATTAATTAATCATTATTCACAATTTGTCAGAAAATAAGTATTCCACGGTTTATTAATCATTGAAAATTAATTTAAATTGCGGCGCAAATAAGACTGATACACCCGCAGAAAAGAACTTGAGGCACGTAATTTTCATATTGAGTAAAATTATAATTTATTATCTAATTAATGGCCAAATTCTGCTTGGGGAGTCATATATTGAAATATTGTCTTGTAAAAATTTGTCAATAATTTAGTATTGTTATTCCGGTAAAATCATTTATAAAAACTATTTATTCGTTTGGATTAAATCCGAGAAAAATTTAGTTAAAATTACAAAAGAATATTCTAAGAATTTGTTAATGCGTAGAGATAAGCTCGTGTTAAATTTGGAAGGAAAGAAGCGTCGGTTTAAGCCTGAAATTTTAAGAAGTAAATTTGTTTAATTTGTGAAGATAAAGTATAGAGTTTTTATTTTGCGAGCTAATGACTGATGAGTTTTAATGAGAATCTAAAGTTGACATTTTTCGGAGTTAATTGTTGTAAATCCGGAAATAAATTAGTAAAGTAGAGTCGGTGTGTGTGTGAGACGTGTGGGGTATGTGTGTGTGAGTGCTACCAGAGTTCCTTCGCAGTCGTGCAGTCCGTTGCGAGGTGTTTCTCTGGCGTAGAGCGTGAGAGTCCGGTGGACAGCGCGACGTAAGGGGTATGTGTGTGAGAGAGCTGCAGAGCCTTCTTGGCTTATGTTGCAGTCACTAGGCTGTTGCTTCTGTAGCAAGGCGTTATTGATAAGCCCTCGTGCACTGCAGTCTTTGTACGAGGTGTCTTATTGATAAGTAGTTCTAAGTCGGAGTAGCCGGTTCCAGCCCGAAATCCTCCAGTAGTTATAAGTTGTAGTAGCGACTTCCCGGTGGGAAGCGTGAAGTAAGAAAATCGTAGTCATAAGTCGTAGTTGTAAGTGAGTAGTGTAAGTGAGTTGGGAGTACGTACAAGTGTACGAGTTGTGATTTTATTGTTAATAAATTTTGGCCAATTGTTAAATAAAGATTTAATTATTTCAGACCACCTTTCTCTCTCTCTCTCTCCCTGTAGAATAAGAAGCTCAGCTCTGGCATCAGGTTCCAGGAACCGAGAAAATAATCCTGGTGGCGCCCTATTTAGCATTAGAGTCATTTTGTTGTTATATTGTTAATTATTAATTTTATTCAGGATCAATAAGTACGGGAAATAAACCACCCGTTACAGGTTCGTGAGTTATCGTTGTCGTTAAGATTTTCAGTTCAATCAGTTTGTGTTCAAAAGTATATCATTGATTCTAAAAAACTGCGTGGAATTCTGCCAACTGCATGAAAATCGATTCATTCATTTAGAAATTATTGCAGTTTGAAAATTCAAAAAATACTGTTTATTAAACTTCTATCAGACTTTTGAGCTCGAAGAACTCAAAAGCATACAAAAGCTATTTCTTTGAGCTCAGAAAGCTCAGAAACGTCATAAGTGCAATTTCAAGCGTTTAGGTATGGAATTGGCGGGAAGTTGCAGGGATGGCCTTTAGGGTCAACCGTTTTCCAGATCTTTTTTCCTATTTTTTTTGAGATTTCTCCGAATTTCTGAATATCTATGGGTCCGAATCGGTTCAAATTTTCAGGAAATCTAAGTTTGGCGAAGCCCTTTCGAATGGCATTAACCGCGATGAAATCGGTTCTACCGTTCAAAAGTTATAAGAGGTTTACATACTTATATATATACACACACATACAGACATAGTGACACTCTCGCGGGAATAGTCAGGGAAGCTTCCTAGGACCTCACAACGTCGAGATCTGATGAAAACTCGATTTTCGAAAAACGGGGTAAAACCAATAACTTCCCGATTTTTGAAAATTTTCAATTTTCTTAGCGGGAAGTTAAAAATTGGAAAACGGTTGACCCTGAAAGCCATCCCTGCAACTTCCCGCTCATTTTGTACTTAAACGCTAAAAACTACACATTACATTTTTGAGCTCTTCGAGCTTAAAAATATTATTTTTGTGTTAATTTGAGCTCTTCGAGCTCAAAACTCTAATAGCAGTTTAATGACACAATTTTTTGAGTTTTCAAACGGCAATAACTTTTGAATGAATAAACCGATTTTCACGCAGTTGGCGGCAATCGACGCAGTTTTTGAAGCTCCATGAAAAATTTTCAAGTTTGATCATCGTTCTACCGATGAAGCCTCAATTCGGATTTGCTAGTTAATATTGGAGGCGTCACACGATACGCATTACGAGCCACGCCTTGTCTGACGCGCGCGTGCTCGCAACCTGGAACTTTGTCTCGCTCTTACTTTTTATTCTTTCCCACTCAGCCACTTGTACATCCCCACTTGAAGATGTTGAAGTAGACAGTAACTGTGTACAGCTCTATACTTTAGTCTACGGCTCTTCCCACACCAGGTCGGATATCAGTTTCTTCCTGAATAGTGCCAAGTTTTACTTGTTTGACCAATATATTTTCTCCAATTTTTAAGCCTGTTGATGCAGTGGATGGTCATATAACTTAATGGTGATACAACATTAACGATTTATTAACTATTATTTATTATGTGCAAATTATCTATTTTAAAGTTATGTGTAATTATACACTAAAGTGATTTAAACCAAAAAGGCTGTTAAAAAATTTTTCATAGTGAATAAAATAATTATTGTTAACTACAAATATATCTAATCAATTTAATAGTTAGATACTATAGTGTTGTGAAAATAAATTTTTTTAAAATGAATATTGTTAAGTTTAACTAATTACGTTAAATTTAAGATTAATTAAAGTGAAATTGTATTGGTGGAAAGTCGTGAGCCACTGTCATTGGAAAATGTTGCCGTATCAAGTAGCTATGGACTACGGAGGCTTCCAAAGACAAAATTCAGTCGGGGTTGGCACACCTCATCAGAGCCCAACTAGTACTCTTAACATCAACCCTGCTTTTACTCACTCTTGGTTCGTACCGGCAGACCTCTGTGTCCCGTACAAACAGAATCAGGGTCCTCTTCTCGAGCCAGGGCATGTTGCTTATCTTATATTTTTATTTATATTATATAAATTAATTTAGAAAATGAATAATAAATTATTTGTAATGAATTATAAAGACAATATCCATTTTTGTTTATTTGTTTCGAGCTTAAGCACATATAACAATTAATTGGTTTAATAGTGTCACGAATGTTATACCCATCAAAAACTATTAATCGAGGAAAACAGTATTTTTAAAAATAAAGCTTGAAAATTATTCCTATACACATGTTGACCTGCACTATTTTTAAAAAAGGGCAAGGTAAACAACTTGTACACAGAAAAAAAAGTCATCTTGAGTCAAGTAATATTTACTTGATTCAAGTATATTCAACGGAAGATAAAATATATTCTTGAGTTAAGTAAATTTTTTTCTTGTATTGGTCAATCTTGGTTTAAGCAAATATTCCCTAGTTCCAACAGGCTTACCAACTTAAGTGAAGAAAAAAACCTCTTAATCCAAGTAAATCATTCTTTTGGTTTTTGAACTTGCTTGATGTACACACGGGCGCATCGAGGCCCGAGTAGGACAGCAGCCACGCGGAAACCCATTTTCAACATTAAATAAAAATTATTGTTTATGGAGCTAGAGTTCCGGGAGTCGAGACTTTTTTTCAGAAATTTCATCCTCTTTAAGAGCATGTAATACAGTCTGTTGTCGGTAATTCAGTTTGGACTAGTGATAACAAATGCCAATTGAATATATATCGGATTGTTTATTTGAAACACATAAAATGCACTGAAGATTATCAGGTTGACTGTCAATACTCCCAACACTGTTCAAAAAAATTAAACTATAGTTTATTTACTATAGTAAATTAAATTTTTTGTTGATAATTAGTTTTCTATTCAAACCTAGTTGCATTTTAATAATTCTGTCTTATAAGTAATCTAAACTAAAGTAAAGATTAACCAAAAAATTAAATCAATCTCAAAGATTATATTGGTTGTAAGTTTATGAGTAATTTTTTTATAGTAAAGTTTATTTACTTGAATATATGATGGGCCCGGAGATAAGACAGTTTTACGTGCGAACTCTACCTATTTATTTATCATTTTGTTATTTTTTTTCGATGATTAAGGTAGTTCTTTCCCAACCTATAGTTTATGCTACTGCTGTCTTCGTCACGCGCTAGTGTTGCCTCTCTTACGGGCTATTGCTCACTTACTTCCACGCATGACTTTATTTGTTTACTTTACTAGTTTATCAATGATTTCTCAAAAACTATGTGGTGGGGAATTCCAGAATTTTGTAGGGTAATTATACATGTATTAATCTAAGTAATGTTAGTTTTTCGTGAAATTCTTAAAATTTCTTCAATACAAAAATCATAAAACTCGCGGTTTTCTCTCTCTTTTCCCATACCACCTGTGTAAAAATGTCATTTTCAATTGCAATTATCTTCGGTTAGACGTGGTCAATCGTCTCTAAATTTTAACAGCGTGTGTATTATGTATTTAACTACTTCTATACGGAGTTTGAGAGATTTCTTGAATTTTTGCTTAAAGGGCCGAACTACCTTAAATTTAAAAATAAAAGAATCAATTCACGAAGCACTATTATTAACATACATCTGCCAAGTTTAATGTTTTTTTGTTCAAAAATTACTTGGTCAAAAAGCGTCTCAGTATTTTGTCCAAAATTTGAATATCCTAGGTAGGAAAGAACAACTGGACAAGGCTTGGACCAAGCCTGGGCCAAGCGTCACCAGCCTTGGGTAAGGCTTAGCACGAGCCTTGGCTAAACATTGGGCCAAGGCTCAGTTCAAGCCTAGGATGATAACTATGTCCCCAAGCCTTGGGAAACCAAAACACAAGGCTTGGGCCGAGTCTTGGGAAACAAATGGCCCAGGGCTCGGACCAAGCCTTGGGGAACTAATTTGCCAGGACTAAAAAAAATGTAAACATTATTAAAAAATTAAATTTGATTTTAATTGTATTCGTGATTTTACGGTTTATTATCAGCTTTACGTTATCGTATCTCGCGATTACACCAGATTACCTTGAAAAAATCTTTGCTCACGATGGGAATCGAACCTGGGTCACCCGCGTTAAAGTCTCGAACTGTACTGACTTCGCTGCACTTCGTAGTAACACTAACAGATTAGTTTTAGTTACTTAAACATCACTCAGTCATTTTGCTTTATTACATGATGTTCCATAATTAAAATTGAACTTATAACTGCTAAAAATTTTGTATAGTTCAGATAATATAATTTGTTGACAGAATACAGTTATGAAAAGTATTTTTTTTTAATTCATTTGATTTTAACGAAATAATTAAATTTTCTATTACCAAAAATAAATACATGATCATAATTGAGTACATCTAAATTAAGAAATTGTCACTTTTAATTTATAGAAAAGTAACTACTTAGTATAATTTCATTCAATAATTTTTTTTTTACGGAATGTTCTTACTATTATTTAAGATAATGTGACTATAAATAATGAATAATTGAAGCATTTTTTAGCGTTAGATTTTCTTCATAAAAAATTAATATTTTTTATCATTGAAAAAAATTTTTCTATGATTCAATTAAAGCACCAAGCTAGTTCTGAATTTATATTTGGTCCGATAGTAACTTCCCAAGGCTCAATTTGGAAATATCGAACCATTGAGCCAAGTCTCAAGTAGTCTCAAGCTAAACCCGGGCCAAGCCTCGGGTGTCAGTGACTTCCCAAAACTATAGTTTCACTGATAGATATATTTGTAGAAGTAATTTGTATATGTATAAGAGAGTGATAAACAAACTTACTTGTTAACAATTTTTTTCAATATTTTTTTTTGGAGAGAAATAAACATTTTTAAAATATTCACAATATGTATCAGTATTAAATTTATCATTTTTTATTCACATGGAAACTATTTTTTGAGCAGTTTCGAGAGTTTTATACATTTTTCAGCAACAAAGAAATGATAGTTAAAAATAATTTGTCAACGATTAATAACTATATTTATTAAAACTTTTCTGTTGACAAGTCATTTATTAAATTCTATTAAATTCTTCTATCAGTGTTCGAAGCATTGGGCCAAGTATCGAACCGGGTTTAAGTCCGTGGTGATTTTTCAAGGCTTGGTTGAAATGTATTGAGACATTGGGCCAAGCATCGGACCAGGCCTCGGCCAGTTGTAATCTCCCAAAGCTTGGTTCCAAAATATTGAACCATTGGGCCAAGCTTCGGGCCAGGCTTGGGCCAGTGGTGTACCCCAAGGCTCGGCTTGAGAATGTCGAACCATTGGGCTGAGCCTCGGACCAGGCTTCGGCCAGTCGTGATCTCCCAAGGCTTAGTTCCAAAATATTGAACCATTGGGCCAAGCCTCGGGCCAGGCCTGGGCCACTGGTAACTTACCAAGGCTTGGCAAAGTAACAAATGGTCCAAGGCTGGGCCATTTGTCAGCATTGGCAAACCCTACCTGGGATTCTCTGTCCTACATGTTCTTAAGGATCTTTTTTCTGATTGTCGATATCACTTATAATTATAGAGTTATTAACGCAACAAATTTCTAACCGTGTACTTTGTATGAGTCGAGCAAATACTTGTATATACATATATTTTTGTCACTAACACACTTAACTGTAAAGCAGTAATATAATGGGAAATCAGCACGTTAAAAATTAATCAAAAATGTCTAATTAAATGAACACAAAAAATAAAAATCATGCATAAGGTTATTTTTTTAAATTTAATTCTTTATTAAAAAAATCTCGGTTTAGTTCCAAAAAATCACGTCGCCAACGTTGGCGCTACTTTCTCAAACCAAGAGAAAGATTCACTTGGGATAAGTATATGACATTATTAGTTCAAGAATAAATTTTTTCAACTAAGATAGCAGAATAACTTGAAACGAGAAGTAAATTTTGAGGACAATGATTTTCTTGAGTCGAGATGACTTTTTTTTCTGTGTATAAATACATAGCTTTCCACTGGTTTATTAGTTATACACAGAAAGAAAATTAAAGTAAAAATTACAGTAGTAACATCGTAATCTAGTCTTTCAATATTTGAATTTTTATAATTATATTTCAAAAATTACTATTTACTCATGAATTCTTACGATGTGAATATCGTCATTCTCACAAATGAACTTAAGTAAATGAGACAGAAACCAGTAATTTGCGACGCTACCGCCGAGAAATGACAAACTTTTGTATGGACGGTTTTGTTAAGTGACTGAATAAAAGTCTCGAATGGTGTCTCGGATAGCTCAAGTGAAAAAGCCATTAATAAGTAACCAAAAGATAGTCGGGTTCGATTCATCGGTCATCTAAATTAATTTTTCGGTGACTGAAAGATTCTCACTGAGTGATCCTCCGTTTCCCTTAATCTTTTGTTCTCCCCTTTCCGGAATTTGTCGTAATGACAAATTACCGTACACAGTAAAAAATTTTGCGTCATTGCGTCAAAAAAATTTGTGTTAAAAAATTTTAATTTTTATGTTAAAT
>CAJNRD030001116.1:5673352-5700740 GCA_905319865.3 Cotesia congregata
TCGACAACGTGCTAATAGATAAGTACTCAAGTATACAATAGTACAGCGCAACTGCATGCGCAGTAAATCGACGCGTCGTCGTGTGTGTGTGTGTGTGTGTGTGTGTGTGTGTGTGTGTGTGTGTGTGTGTGTGTGTGTGTGTGTGTGTGTGTGTGTGTGTGTGTGTGTGTGTGTGTGTGTGTGTGTGTGAAAATGAATTTTTGTCGTATGGTTTCTCAAAAACGAATCAACCGATTGAATTCTACGACACGTCATTCGAAAGGGGTTATCAAAACTTAAATCTGATTAGATTTTAGAGTTACTCCATCAAGCCATTCTGAAGAAATTAAAAAAAAACCAAAAAAATAATTTGAATTTTTATGTTTTTTTAAAATAACTTTTAAGTGTCCAAAAAAATCATAATGAAACCATGTATAGATTTATATTTTTGTGCTTAAGAAACTGCGTCGAATGCTTTTTTGAAAATGAAAATCTAACGACGCATCCAAAAGTTATAGTTGTTTCCAAAATTCACAAAATTTTGTTTTTCGGTATTTTTAACTTCCTGCTAAGAAAATCGAAGATTTCCAAAAATCGGAAAGTTATTGGTTTTACCCGTTTTGCAGAAATCGAGTTTTCATCAGATCTCGACGTTTGAAGATCACACTCTCTAAATCTGAAACAGTGAAAATCACTGGAAATTAGTGGTATATTCACTATTTCACAGTTATAAGTATACCACTTGGTATACTTATAGCTGTGAAACAGTGAAATTCCACTGATTCATTTTAAGAGAGCAGGAAGCTTCTCTGACTATCCCCGCGAGGGTGTCACTATGTCTGTATGTATGTATGTGTGTGTGTTTGTGTGTATGCAAGTATGTAAACCTCCTATAACTTTTGAACGGTTTGACTGATTTCATCACGGTTGTTGCCATTCAAAAGCGCTTGACCAAGCTTTGATTTGGAATACAATTTGGACCGATTCGGACCAATAGATTTCAAGAAATCGAAAAAAAACTGTAAAAAAATTTTTATTTACAGTGGTTTTTTTTAACAACTTTTAAACGGCTTTATCGATCAACTCCAAAAACTAATCAGCTTTTAACCTTAAAAAACCACGTCGATCGCCGCTAATCCGGTCAAAATCGGTTGATTCGTTCGAGAGATATCTTGCAGGAAAGAAAACCGAAAAAAGTGTTTTTTCGAAATTACTCCGAAATTTCTAGTTCGATCGATTCAAACTTAAAGATTCTTTATGGGGCTTAGAAAACTGCGTCGAAAACTGCCAACTGCGTGAAAATCGGTTCATTCATTCAAAAGTTATTGCGGTTCAAAAATTCGAAAAATGGTGTTATATGAAACTTCCATCAGACTTTTGAGCTCGAAGAGCTTAAAAGCATAGAAAAGCTATCCCTTTGATCTCGGAGAGCTCAAAACAACACATAAATTGTACTTTTGAGCTCGAAGAGCTCAAAAACGGCATAAGTGCAACTTTAAGTGTCCAGGTATGGAATTAGCGGGAAGTTGCAGGGGTGGCCTTCAGGGTCAACCGTTTTCCTAATTTTTTTAAGATATCTTTGAGATTTCTCAACCAATCAATATAAACCTGTACTTTTTCTTTTTGTGCTTAAAAAACTGCGCAGAATACTTTTTTGAAAATGAAAATCGATCCTAGCCTTAAAAAGTTATAGTTGTTCAATAAATACATTTTGAGCTAGAAGAGCTCAAACGTGAAAAACGGTGCTTTGAGCTTGAAAAGCTCAAATATTAACCAAAAAACATATCTCAAAGCGTTTCAAATTCGAACTTAGTGGAAAGTTCTATGGTTGGCCTGCACGGTCAACCGATTTTCAAATTTTTTTAAATCTATTTGGCTGTTCCACTTATAATTTTCAAGACTTTCGAATTTAACCAAACTGAACTTAAACTCACACAATTGCCAAATTTAAACATATAGTTGAGATATTTCGGCCAAATTACATTATTAAACCAGTCGAATAGAAAGAGACTTGGTTTTTCCTTTCTCTTAAAATTAGGTTCAAGTTCTTAGCATCTATCAAAATCTTCTTGTAGATTTGTTATAAAGATTATTTTATTAACGTGAATTGATTTAAAACGCATAAGTCATAACAGATTTGTAAATTTTTTTATCGCAGTGCCGCTGAGAAAAATAGACTGGAAAAATGTATCCCCATAAAATAAGTCAAGGTGGAATGAATAGGGCGCCTGGGTATGTCTCGAGGGAGCTCTGTCCCACTGAGTCGATAATAGGAATAGTAATTTGTAGGTAGTATGAAAACGTCGGACAGTAGTGCAGATGAATACGTCACGGTACAGCCGTAAACCTGATGCAAAAAAAATCAAAAAAAAAAAAAAAAAAAAAAAAAAAAAACACACACACACACACACACACACACACTCATACATGCATACAGACATACGGACATCACCGCGGAAACATTCGGGGAGGCTTCCTAGGACCTCCAAACGTCAACATCCGTTGAAAACTCGATTTTAAAAAAACGGGGTAAAACCAATAACTTCCCAATTTTTGAAAATTTTTTAATTTCTTAGCGGGAAGTTAAAAATTTTAATCATGCCAATTGTTTTACACGGGAATAAAAATATAATCTAAATTACGATGGTAACATCGTAATTTGTAGTATAAGACATTGTAGTGCAAAACAAGAGCTCAAACATACGAATTTGTACTATGCATCATCGTAAATTCATTTGAAGGAGTTGTACTGTTTAACGTTTCACACAGTCTTATACACTTAAAGAAAAAGTACGATATTAGAAAAAGTAAGAAAGGATAAAGAAAATAGGAGGACCACTCAAAGAGAGTCTTTTAGTCACCGAAAAATTAATTCGGATGACCTAGGAATTGAACCTGGTTTTCCTTGGGTTACTCGTCATAGGCTTTACAAATCAAAAATGAGCATCATCCGCAAATTATCATTTTCTTCCAAAAGTTTAAAAAAAACCGTTAAATATGAATCCGAATTATATTTCTGATTTATTTTTTCTAAAAAGTACATTTTAAAAAAAAAATTAAAACAAAAAAACATCCCAATAAGTCAATTTTCAAAAAAGTTATGGTTGTTTAACAAAAAAAAAGCTATTAAACGTAGAGAACAGTACGCCATATTGCTTTTAAAACTTAGTATACTAAACTATATACACATTCGACACAAGTAGATATTTATCATTTAATTTAATATTTTACCGGTTAAATAGCCAAATAACTTACCGGTTTGTAACCGGATATTTGTCCACTCGAATCACTAGCTTCACCACTTAAGCTATTCAAAGCACTATCCGAGATTTTTATTCAATCACCAAATGAGACCTCCAGAGGGCCTCCGTACAAAAAGTTTTCATTTTTCGGCAGTGGCGTCGCAAATAACTGGACTCTGTCTCTTTCACTTAGGCATAGCATGAGTCCTTATTCACTTGCTCTTACGGGAAAGAAATTTACTAAATAACATTGTACGTATCTATAGCTCAAATTGTATTCTGTAGGTAGCAGCATCGCAAAAATATTTTTAAAGTCCCGCTAATAAAATCGAAGATTTTCGAAAATCGGGAAGTTATTGGTTTTAATGGTAAATCCCCAATAGATGCTCATGTACCAGTGTATGATCACTCCATGTACTTAAGCATCTATTGGGGCTTTTACGTTACCTCGTTTTGCAAGAATCGAGTTTTCATCATATATCGACGTTTCAAGGTCACAGGAAGCTTCCCTGATTATTCCCGCGATGTTGTCACTGTGTGTGTGTGTTAAAATTTTCCAGAGACACCGCTATCATTAAAATATGATGGTTGGTAGTGTGGGATTTTTACCCACTAACAAAATTAGGGAAACGGTTGACCCTAAAGGCCATCCCTGCAACTTCCCGCTAACTCTATACCTGAGCACTCAATATTTCACTTATTTTGTTTTTGAGCTCTTCGAGTCCAAAATGTTATTTTTGGTTTATTTTGAGCTCTACGAGCTCAAAGGGATAACTGTTTTATGGTTTTGAGCTCGAAGAGCTCGAAAGTCTAATAGAAGTTTCATACAACACTATTTTTTGAATTTTTAAACCGTAATAACTTTTGAATGAATTAACCGATTATCTCGTAGTTCACGGCATTCAACGCAGTTTTTTTAGTTTTGTAAGAAATCTTAGATCGCAAACTGGTCAGACCAAAAAATTTTATAAAAATTCTGAAAAAAACATTTTGTTAAATTTTTTTCGACAACGATATCTCACGAACGAATCAACCGATTTTGACCGGGCTGGTGGCAATAGACGTGTTTTTTTTTAAGGTAAGAGCTGATTGGTTTTTGGAATTAATCCAAAGAGCGGTTTAAATTTATTCCAAAAAAACCACATTTAAAAATTTTTAACTTCCCGCTAAGAGAATCAAAAATTTTCAAGAATCGGGAAGTTATTATATCCACCCCGTTTTGCAAAAATTGAGTTTTCATCAGATTTCAACGTTTGAAGGTCATAGGAAGCGTCCCTAACTACTCCCGCGAGGTTGTCACTGTGTCTGTATGTATGTGTGTGTGTGTGTGTGTGTGTGTGTGTGTGTGTGTGTGTGTGTGTGTGTGTGTGTGTGTGTGTGTGTGTGTGTGTGTGTGTGTGTGTGTGTGTGTGTGTGTGTTGGGAGAGCACGTGTAGGGTGTAAAAGCAGAACCCACGGACGCGAACAACTCTACCCTCCGTGTGTGTGTGTGTTTTTTTTTTTTGGGGGGGGAATCCTTTCTACGGATTCTAGGCATAGATGTTGGCCCGGATATGTGGCGACTCGACGCAGCGTCATACTAAAACTCGACGCTGACGCCCCTACCCACTAAACCCTAAACCCCTTTCTCTTCTATCCTCTGATCCCCATGGTACCGTCGTAAGGCATTTCTTCGCGGGGGGAGAAATTAGCTGCCGCTCTTCCTTCTGGTGGCTAAGATATTATTTCTTCCTTCTAGATTCGGTCTTTCGCTTTTTTTCTCTCAATGGATCGCAACTCAGTAAGCACTTTTGTAGCAAAAATGCTTTCGGCGTTCCAGGCAGCTTCTGACGACAACATTGCCTCTACTATTGACTCTGGTTGGGTTCTCTTCTTCAGAATCTTCTCTAACTCATTGCGCTGTTGGTTGAAACATGGACACACAAAGAAGACATGCTCCGCATCTTCATTGACCCCTGGACAGGACGGGCACTCTAGAGTATCGTCATGCTTAAAGCGGTGGAGATACTTCCGGTAACATGCGTGTCCTGATAACATCTGCGTTAAGTAATAGTTGATCTCACCGTGACTCCGGTTGAACCACTCATCAATCCTAGGTATGAGACGGTACGTCCACCGACCCTTATCTGAAGCGTTCCACTCTTGTTGCCATCTTGCGATGCTGTGTTGCCGTTCTTCGCTTCTAAGTTCTTCAGGGCTCATTGTGGTTGACCTTTTTCGCTGATATAGGTTCCGTCTTTCCTCAGCTAGGACTCTGAGAGGCAGAGTACCGGAAATAACACACACTGCATCCTCTGATATTGTGCGAAAGGCGCTAGCTACTCGTAGGGCACTCAGTCGATATACTGGTCCAGCCTTTCTCCATGATTCTTGCGTCTTTAGGGCGTCGGCTCAAATGGATATTCCGTAAGTGAGCACCGATGTGACTACTGATGACAGTTATAGCCTCCTGCTCTGCTTTGGGCCTCTGACGTTCGGCATCAGTCGTGCTAGACTAGCCCTCACTACTGATGCTTTGGCACTGACATGCTCCACTTGCTGCTTGAAGTTGAGTCGGACATCAAGCATCACTCCCAAATATCGGATATAAGGTTGTGATGTGATTTCTTGTTCGCCGACTTTCAGCTTAATGGTCTTTACCACTTTTCTGCTGGTAATAAGCACTGCCTCAGTCTTGTGTTGCGCCAGTTGCAGGTTCACTGCGTCTATCCACCGGTTAACGCGCTCAAAAGTGAGATCAAACATATGGTTTATCTCGTCAAGGTGCTTGACAACAATCACTACGGCTACGTCATCTGCATATGCTACGAGTTTGACGTTTCTTGGCAGAGTTAGTCTTAATAGACCGTCATACATAATATTCCATAGGAGCGGGCCTGTGTGTATGTGTGTGTGTGTGTGTTTTTTTTTATAGAGGAGGTAAAATACATTTACGTATGCCAGGGCTTGGTGTTGTTGCCAGGACTAGGTGTTGGTGCCTGGGTATGTCGGACTCGGAAGTCAATATTTGCAACAATACCGACTAAACATCCTCCTCTCTTCTTTCCCTATAGATGTTACAGGGATGACTGGAACGGGACCGCGTTAGCATTACTTCAATCCAGTCCATGTTGTGTCTCATGACACCTACTTCTTGTTACTACTGGTTTCTAATCCCTTTCTGCGATTTTTTCTTTCAAAAGGCGCTGCGCGTAGGCTGCGACAGCTGACCAGTTTTCTTCTTTTTTTATCATGCAGGTTACCAAGCTCTCAGGGGAGAGCGTGGTGCCTATTGTTTCTTCGGTGCTGATTCTGTCGTCCTTCCACCGATCACACTCGAAAAACGTGTGTTCGGCGTTGTCAATTTTGTCTGGGCAGTATTTGCACGTTGGTGTGCTGTGCAAACCCATCTTGAAAAGATAAGCATTGAACTGCCCATGTCCCGTCAATAGCTGGGTCAGGAAGAAGTCCGTATCCCCGTGCTTCCGAGAAAGCCAGACGTTGATGTTTGGGATCAGGCGCGCCGTCTATCTGCCCGTCTCTCCCGATGTCCATCGGTCCTGCCACTCTTGCTGCGTTTCCGCCTTTATCCTCGTTCTTGCGTCCTTCATATTTTCGTCACTGATTTTAGCATCATAGTTTTGCTCTTTCGAACGCTAATAGGTCGATGGGCGCGACTCCTGCAATGACCAATACAGCCGCTTCGGAAACTGTGCGGTAGGCGCAGGCAACCCTGAGCACGCCTCGCCGCTGTACTGCTGCTATCTTTCACCGGTAGGTTTTCTGCTTTAATATGTCTGCCCATATCTCTGCTCCATAAAGCAGTACCGAGTGGACTGCTTCTAGAAGAACTCTTCTCTTTTTTGTTCTTGGTCCCATGGTGTTGGTCATAATTCGTGCTAGGCTAGATACAGACTTGCTGGCTTTCTTGCATGCACTGTCGAGGTGTTCACGGAAAGATATATTCTCGTCTATCATTACCCCTAGATAGCGCAGGGCCCTTGTTGACGTGAGTGTTGTTCCTCCCATGTCCATAGCGAATGGTTTTGGGAACCATTTTTGGAGAGTCAGAACGACCATCTCGATTTTGTGCTTGGCGAGTTTCAGGTGGTATTTATCGAGCCAAGTCTCGACAGCATCAATGGTTTCCCGAACTAGTAGTTCGGCCTCCTCTACGCTGTCTACTATTATCGTGGCCGCGACGTCGTCTGCAAAGCCCGTAAGCTCCACTTGCTTTGGCAACGGGATTTCAAGAAGCTCGTCGTAGTCCGCGTTCCATAGATCAGGCCCCATTATTGAGTCTTGCGGCACGCCAGCCGTTATGGCGTATTCTTGTGGGCCTTTCGTGGTTTCTGCTATTAGCTTTCTTTCGTCAAGGTAGTTGTCAACTAGTGCCAGATTCTCCGGTTCTAGGTCAAATCTGTGCTCCAGGGCGTCCAAAATATCTCTCCAATTTGCGCTGTTAAAGGCATTTCTAATGTCTAGCGTGAGGACAAGACACACCTTGCGGGCTTTGAGGCTACCAGTCCATGCTTCTCTCGCTGTCCTTACGACTTTCTGTATCGCGCCTACTGTTGAACGTCCTTTCCGGAAGCCATGTTGGTTCGCGGCAAAACCTCCAGCACGGTCTATGTCGTTGCAAAGTCTCCCTTGTATGAGCTTCTCGAGCAGTTTTCCAGCAATATCCAGCATACAGAGTGGTCTAAACGACAAAGGTGTTATGGGGGTTCCCTTACCTTTGTCTAAGAGAACCAATCTCTGCCGTTTCCAGACCGTGGGAAACGTGCTAGTTGCCTAGTATGCATTGTAGGTGTTCAGCAGTATGTCTGGGTATTCCAGGGCTACAATTTTGATCACCGATGCCGGGATGCCATCAGGTCCAGGTGCCTTTCCTGTTTTGAGTGACTTGGCCGCGTCTTGTAGTTTCTTAGTTGTGAAGGGTGTTACTTTGCTGTTCTTAGTGTAGTATTTCTTTTCCTGCGGCAAGTGTTTGGGAAAAAGCTCCGCTACAATGCTGTCCATCATGGCAGGAGACTTCGGCGCCTCTGGTGAAGCCTTTTCAAGTTGTTTGGCGACAATTTGGTAGGCTTTACCCCAGAGGTCATTGTCGAGATCATTGCAGATCTCTTTCCACAACTTCGCTTTACTTGCTTTGATGGCTCGGTTTAGCGTCTTTTTGGCCTGCTTATACTCTTTTGAATACTCGTCCTGGCTTTGGGAGCGTTTCGCGGCTCTCGTTGCTCGGTGACGTAGCTGATGGCATATTTTGCGAAGTTCTGCTATGTCTACTGACCACCAGTACGCCGGCCTGTGGAATCTCTGATTTTTCAGCCGTGGCATAGAGGCATCACATGCGGCAGCAATTTCCTTCATCGTATTTAGCACTGCCTTTTCCGTCTCGCTGCACGTATCCGGAGTCGTGTTGTTCTGAAGAATAGACCAGCTTCGTGCAAGCGAAGCTTTCAATACCTCTGGATCAAGCTTTTTGGCATTCCACTTCCGCTTAGAAACGTCGCGTTGTGAAACCGGAGCAAATGCCAATCCGACGCTGAATGTCACGAACTGGTGATCACTGCCACTGTATTCTTCGGATACTACCCAGTCTTCGATCATGTTGGCAGTCCTTGGAGTCGCCAATGAGATGTCGAGGATGGATTCTTGGTACCCTGGTCTTCTAAAGGTCGTTGTGCTCCCGGTGTTCAGCACTATGAGGTCGAGTCTAGCCGCGACGTCAGCGACCTCGTTTTCTCTGGTATCGGAGAAAGCAGCGCCCCACTCAGCTGATTTAGCGTTGAAGTCTCCGGCTACGATAACTTCACCGTCGAACTTAATGATCGCATCTTCTATATTTGACAGTTTCTGTCGGAACACACTAATCCCTTCGTTAGGTGAGAGATAGACGCTCATGAAGTAGGTTGTGGGGGTTTGGATCCAGACAAAACCTGCTCCACTTCCGCTGTTGTTGACGGTAACGTTCTTTGTGTTCACAATCTAAATTGCTGCCGTGCCGGTTTTATCTGCGAACCATGTTTTACCTTCGATGTTTAGATATTGCTCGCAGATAAAGCAGACGTCAATTTTATCTTCAAAAACACGCTGGCGCAGCAGGTTTTGCGCCAAGGCGCACCTATTCAGGTTGCCTTGTAGTATGCGTGTCATTTCTGACCTCTCATGGCTTCTGCAAGTGCTTTGCGGAATGCCTTGCAAGCTCCAGTGCCAGAAATATGGCATAGACTATCCTGGGCATCTTTGTCCGAAGCACAAAGGAAGCATTTTAGCTTCTCCGTGCAGCTTACAGCCTTGTGTTTCGCGGCAGGGAATTTCAAACAATGGACATAACTCCTTCATAAAACTTTTAAACCTATCTTTTTCAACTGTGCGAAATGGCAAACAATCCTTAATAATCATAAATACGATTAAGTTAGTAATTTGTTCAGCTTTTTCTCGATCCTCTATAAAATAAATTACATTATTAATATTTTTCACTTAAAAAACCATTTCATTTGAAATAAACTATCAAACCTTGGAAGGATTTAACATTACTCATCACTGCAGTTATCCGTGGTTGTGGAATCTGTAAAAAATAGAAGAAAATTTAATTGTTAAAAATAAAAAAAAAATAAATAAATGCTTGCCAAATTTATAAATTATGTTAGATATTATACTAACAAACCTTTTTCACTGCTACTGTTCCTTGTGTACATGATGTTCTTGGGTTAATATTTTGAGCATCGTCGACATTGATAGTTATTTTATTAGTAACCTGAAATACGAGCAATTGGATTAGCTTAATTCACACATAATACGTTAAGTTTTAATTGAATCTTATAATTTGAACAATTATATTAGTAAATCCTCAATAATATGTAGCTAAAACTTACTAAGTGAGATGTATTTTTAATAGAAAGTGGATAGCTGGATGGTAATACTTCTTCAACATCATCACCATCATGAGCATCACGAGCACTTGTGTCCACTAATAATTTAGATTCTGAGTTAGCTTTTATCTTTTTGTCAATTATACTAGCATAAATTTACTTAACGTGGTTGTGGAGATTCGTAGTATTTTTTTTAATTTTATGGTTTTCTCACAAATTTTGCACTTTGCACCACCGTCTGTCTTAATAAAATATCTCCAAATTTGAGATTTTGGTGCCTTATTTATCAGTGCATGAATAATATGTATCACATAAATTCACTATTATAGTATTGATTAGCTTTGAGTTTTTTGGTTATTGAACCATTAATTAATAATTAAAATTTTATAAAATATGACAAAGGTTACATGTAAGAAAGAAGAATCGGAACAAGACGATAATAACTCGTACAATACTATGTAGATATATAGACATGAAAACAGAAATAAAATTTAAGTATCGACAGTGGATAAGAATTTTGAGATAGAATTCCGAGACATCTAGTTTCTATTAGTGCGGAGCAGAAAAATTTTTGTTTAGTGCAGGTTGAAATGCCTGGAAGAGCTTCTTTTGATGACTGAATTATTGAGATGAAAGTAGATTACGATGCCAGAGTTGATTCAGGCTTATGTAATAGGTCCTCTCCATGTTTTGTTATATTGTAACAGTGTATTTTGATATACTCTTGCTCGTGCAGAAACCTTGCGTACCAGCCTTCGTCAGTTTCATTTTCAGGCACTGGGCGGTGCTGTCGCTAGTCTTAGTTTTCGGAGTGGGGAGCTTGGGGCCTGGCTCCAGTCAGTGGAGCGAGTCGTTAGTCAGTCGATCTTCGAGCGTACAACTCTGAGAATCTCCAAAAAAGCCAAGGGGCAAATCATTATCCAGACGGAGCGAGTTGTGTTAGCAAAGACGGGGTTGGCTCAGTTAGTGATAGTTTAGTTTAGTAAGTTTTCGGTCTGCGAGCTAACTGGTTAGCATCCTAGAATTTGTTCAGTTGTGTATTAATCAGGCTATGTCGAAAACCAGGCCAAATTCTATTCTGGGGATTGTTCATGGAGAGCCTACCCACTGAGGAGGACGTGTCTCAACGGAACCGCGAAGTAAGCTGTCTTATCATCGCTGTTAATTATATTGGGTTTTGATAGTTGTTTCATTCTTAAATTAAATTGCAGTAAAATCATTTTATTAATTTAAATAAATTCGTCGCGTAGTTCACCAGGAGGAGTAGATCCGAGGGGTTCCTTGTGAGCCTCCTCCTACTCACAAATTAATTAAATAGTTAATCGTAGAGTCATTTGGAATAAATTTGTTTATTGTTATATTTTGTTAATTATTTCAACAACCGAGCCTCTTCCTCTAACTTAGCATAAATTAATTAGTATAATGATATTCTGTGACCGGATTAAGTTTTGGATTACCCACTCCCTGAGAGTGTGAACTGGCAACGAGTAACTCGGTTCTAGGAGGCCGAGTGAATTGACCATCGTTAAATTCTCCTGGTGACGTCCAGACCATCTCTGGCGCAAATAGTTCACTTTGGTTAGGGGGTCACAAAACCTGCCAAGGTGTTACTGTTTTAATATACATTGTATTATCAACCGTAGTCGAGTATTAGCAACATGGCGGATGGAAGATTCAAGGCGCACTAGAATTACTTGAGTTAAGCAACATTGAGGATGGTATATACTTGGATGCATGACGGCTTAGGAATTGCCGTATTATTATATTGCCGTATTATTATATTGCTGTATTAATATATTACCGTATTATTACATTTTAATTTATCTATAAAAATGTATATTGTCTAATTAGTTCTTGAAGTCAAGTAACAGTAATATTTATAAATGAAATCAACAATTTATTCAAGAATTTGACAGAATTGTTTATGACAACATATAAATGTATTTAATAACACATGATCATATCAGACTATATAGGGCCAATTTTTATGTATGATCAGTTTTTTTCAGTTAATTGTTAACAACTTTTGCAATTTTCACAAGCGAAACTTCATTTTTTTCAAAAATCATCTAGATGCCATTCCGAATCGAATGACAGCTCAATAATAATTTTCGGAGGCTGCTGAAAAAAGTTAACCAAAAAAGCACTTGTTGGCTAGACTACAACTACCGTTTTGAGTTACAAGCGCTACAGAAGAATCCGTTGACGAATAAAAATGACAGGAAAAGATATATTTTATTAATTTTTAAGCATGAATAATTTCTAAGTCAATGAGACTTATGAATAAAAATTACGAAAAAATTAATCTTTTTGTCTTCATTATTTTTGTTGATAAAATTATTTGTAACTTCTATAGTACCATACTACAATCAATTAAAGCATAAAAACTATGTTTTTAGATCATAAATATTCCTAGAAAAATTGTATTAGTCAGTTCTTTTCGTTAAGAAGTAGTTTAATATTTATATAGTAACAAAAATTATCGAACAAATTTTAATTAAATTAGCTATTAAAAAGAAGCTGTTGATTCTTTAAATTCGACAAAAAATCATCTTTGTAGAGAATTTAATTTCCTATAAAACCATACCAAGGGTTTTTTCATATTTCGTATATTGAATTTTCTATAACCAAAAAATAAGTGAAAAAAAACTTTTTTTGGCGAAAATTCTTCTTTTTGCGAGCGCTAACTGAAAAATGAAGATAAAGCGCTCAAATTTTGACACAATTTTTTTTCGCAACTTAATGAAATTATGTGGGACCAAAAAAAAAATCTTCGATTTCTTTGGCACAGTCTATTATTCATAAAAAAAAAAAACAGTTGAAAACTTATGAAATAAGCTTCCAGTTGACTAATCAAACTTTTAATTGCAACATCTACGATATAAGTTATTGGTAAGAAAAAATGAAAATAGTCTATTCTGAAAAATTTCCTTTCTATTTCGGTTGAAACTTAATGGCATTTTTTATTTCAATCAGATGATAAATTTTCTTAAAAGATTTTTACTTTTTCGTTAATTCAAAGCTTCAAATTTATACTGATAAAAAATTCCCTATTCATCTAAAATTTTTTGTATGTAAAAGTAGACAATGAAGCATCATTCATCTGATGGGAACCGGATGCGAGTCAAAAGTAGTGAGAAAGATAAAAAAAAAATAAGGAATAATAGTGTAGGTGCGTGAATGTGAGAGCACCCTCTATCACATTAGCATGCGTCCCATGAGTCTACATATTTTGGGGAGTTCCCGATGTGAATACCAATATCATGCTTTGACATTCCCATGAAGTGCGACCGATTTGTTTACGAGTATGTACATCATGGCCACATCTGCATTTATGCTTTTGTATTTTGACTAATTGTACTTTTTTACTGTTAATATTCTTAGAACAAAAACAAATATTGATACATTTCTCAACTATAACGTCAGTTAGAGATGAATAAAAAGTTATAATTAAAAATTAAACCTTAGATCTGACATGTTTATGAAAAAAATGAATTTTAAATCGAAACAAAAATAAGAATTAGTAATACATGTTAATATTTCCAGTTCTATAAAATAATTCTTTAATTTATTCATCTAACATGTTGTTTTTTGAGTATGATTTGAATCACATGCATTTTTATTTGTAGATTAACAGATTTCTTATGATTACTATGAATGATTTCAGTTGCTTTGTAAGCTACACCTTAAGTTGTCAGACAGGATTAAATAATAAAAAATATTATAAATGAATTATTATTTATTTAGTATTAAATCATAAGCACTATTACAATCTACAGTGAAAATAAATAATACACGGTGAGAAATTTCCATTATTTTTTATTCTGCATAGATTTTAGATTTTACAATGGTGCATATTACTAGTGAACTTTATTGAATCAGAACAAAATTCTACAATGGCCCATAGTAATTTCCGAAACAAATGAAATCAGACATAGCAAATGGTAGAAATTGAAGTGTACCAGAGTAAAATGAAATATGCGATAATTTAAATTTCCGAATGTACTATAGCAAAAAAAATAAGAAAACGTCTGTAAAAAATAAAAAATTTTAGAGTAAAAAATGTTTTTAGCAATGAAAAAAAATATCAAACCAAACAAGATTTTTTTTTGTTGGCAATAATTTTTAAAAATATTTTTTTAAAATATAGTTTTTTTATTTGTTTTCTATTTTTTTTAATTTTTAACAATGAACGTAGGATTCATTTTGGCAGTTAATTTTATTATAAATAATTATAAACACAATATATTACTTTTCAATTATTTTTTATTATTATTAGAAAAGTGTCGGTAGCAGGTTAACCATCAAATGTTTGTTTTCATTTTAATTTTTGACGGTGAGTTATAAAATATTTTATTATTTATGAATTTTATAAGTTTTCACAAACTATTGATGTGTTGATGGATTTATGAACTAATATTTATTTAAAACTTAATGTTTATTGCAATTTTTATAACACCGTTAACCACTACTGATAGCGTCTGTACACTTTTGTTCACAAAACAAAGCAGCACGAAAAAATGAAAGAGCGCGCGTTGCGACTGACGCGCATACGTTCCTGAGGCAAAAATTTGAAGACTGGAATGAAACTGCCAAAATTATCGATTATTATTTTTGCAGTTTTAAAATTAGAATAGAAAACTGTATTTAAAAATAGAACTGATT
This sequence comes from Cotesia congregata, assembly GCA_905319865.3. Taxonomy (NCBI): domain Eukaryota; kingdom Metazoa; phylum Arthropoda; class Insecta; order Hymenoptera; family Braconidae; genus Cotesia; species Cotesia congregata. Next base: position 5,688,096 of record CAJNRD030001116.1, read on the forward strand.
TGAACCTTCTAGTTCCAAATATTTGACGATTCAGGAGCATCAGGTTGAACTTGAGGTTCATTTTAATTTTGAAAAAAAAGTCATTCAGTTTCAAAACAGGTTGATAATTTAAGCAGTCGGAGAACGATTTTCGTTAATAAAAATTTGGTGTAGTTGATTGTGTTCGCGGTTGTGATATCAATGAGATGTATTCTATTGATGTCATAGTTTTAATCAATGAATTGAGAAAATTGAATGGCGCCTTTTATAATAAATTAAATATAATAAATTTTCTAAAAATATTATATTTTTTTTTTATTTTTATTTATTTATTTACTTCTGGTATAACATTCTATAGAGGTGCAAGAAGCACCTGTGCATAGACACCAGAAAAATATAATACATTTATAAAAATTAATACATAATATTAAATTAACTAAGTAAATAGTGTACAGAGTATATTAAGAATAATTTTACAAAATTTTTACAGAGAATACAAATTTATCATGAATTAAAGTATAATAGATCTTATCCACCTCACAATATGCTTTCTTAACCATTTGTTACAATTTAGCTCTTTCAGATTACTAGGAAGTAAATTGAAGTATTTAATTGCAATATAAATTGCACTTTTAGTACTTAGTGTTCTATTAATTTTTGATAGAGTTAATTGTCTAGATCTTGTAATAATTACTCTCTTAGAGTACAAAGTTTTACATTCATAAAAATAATAAGTTAAGGCTTGTACAACGAACGATTGCTTAATCTTCAATGGTCCTAACAAATCATCAGAATTTGTCATTTTGCTTAACATTTTATTTTGGAGATTTACAATAGGTTTTAATGTATTATCATATGCACCTCCCCAGACTATAATGCCATAGTTTAAAACACTTTCAAATAGACCATGATAAATGATTTTCAGTATTGATGTGTTTATCCAATTATTTGATTTGTAAAAGAGGAAGGTAAAGTACTTGAGTTTTTTCATTAGTTCTGAAATATGTTTGTTCCATTTCATGTGGCAATCAAAAACTACTCCCAGATATTTACAACTTTCAACTCTTTTCAACTCTTTATCTTTAATATACAAATGAAAATTAGTAGGCACACTGTCAGTATAACAACCAAAAGTAATAAATGTCGATTTATCAACATTTAGCGTTAACTGATTGACTTTTAACCACTGATCTAGCTTATTCAACCAATCAGACAAACAATCTGAGACCACTAACCAATTAGATCCACTACACAGAACTACTGTGTCATCAGCATATGATACAAGAGCATTAGGAGGCAAAACATTAAAAATATCATTTATGTACATAATAAAGAGAAGAGGCCCTAAGATGGTCTTTTGGGAAACACCAATTTTTACTATTCTATAATCACTAGAACAATTATACCTGCTTACATTTTTTTTATTATTAATTTTTTTTTTTTAATGATGTAAAATAAACTAACTTAAAATTACAAAATTATTTTAATTTGCCGGGATAGGGTGATAAAGAACTAAAAACACTAATTAAGGAATATTGTTATTCAATAAAACAATTATCACAGTACAGAGTTTAAACACATGATTTCATGAACTTAATTGAACATTTGAAAGTTTTAGATCACATTGACTATTTTATTGTATTTTAGTTAATTAATTATTAGCATCATTAATATAAACTGTTAATTATTTGAGCGTAGACAATATTACTGAAATGTAGTTATTTTGAACAATTGCGTTACAATAAAATTAACATGACCACGACAATTGGTTGAGCGCGAGATGAACATGACGAATGCGTTGTTGAGACTAACTATTTTCCAGGTGAAAATATATAAAATAATTTTGAATTAATATAAGCCGCATTGGAATGTCGATTTTGGTGAGTCATCACCTAAGCCGAGTCCAAGTTTGTTTTGAAGTAATTAGAAATAATTAAATGATTATAATTAATAGTTAAATGATTAATCAAGAATTACTCTATTATTACAAGCTAAAAGCAATTGATGAATAATAATGAACACAATGAGTTTATTTTAAAGATAAAGATAAGCTTGATCACCATAGAACGTAAAATTGAACACAGAATAATGATAATAATACTGAATGCATAAATGTGTTGAATGTATGTGATTACGAATGTGTTTGTACATATATTCAGCAGGCTTGGTGAAGCCAAGTCCCGCCAACAAGAAGATAGGTTATAGTATGTGCTGATTGCACAGATTAATATAATAATTAAAGTTAATTATGACAATACCAGTAATTATTACAGTGAATGACAATTGAGATCCTGGATGAATGCTGATGAGCTGTTGGAAGTTTATTTGTTCTATTGGTTTGCAATTTTACACTTAACTACGCTGTGATACCGTACTTGTCGGGATCACGTGGAATAAAAGCAACAGTCAAAGCATGGCTTTGACTGCGTTGAATGCCGTAGCCACCAGGGGCGCCTCGGAGGCTGCCTCCTCTGGTAGTTAAGGGGTTATACGCAGTTGCGAGGCTCAAAAATAAGGTTTTTTTACGATTTTTTTGTGGACACAGCTTTTATTTACTAAGTACAAGTAATAGTAATTCTGAAAGAGCACACTTTGAAGAATATAATTTTGTATTACTCGTGTCAAAATATTGATGTGCACCGCCTCTGCAGATGATGTCCTGAACGACCTCCAAAAAAAGGCGCTCGGCGGTGAGCACGATTTTGTCGGTTTGGATTATCTGAAATAAAAAAAAAAGGTGAATTCTTTTAAAGGATAGATAAATGCAGGTATTGAACGAAGGAATAAACAAAATTTTCATTTTTAACAAAATGACGGCTATTTGAAAAAAATTTTTAGTTTTCGATGAAAATTTTCGCTTTAAATTGTCCAAAAAAATTGTTCAATACCTGAAGAATGTATCTAAAAAGATTGTGTCAAAATTTCAGCCCGATTAGTTGAGCCATCTCTGAGAAATCTTGCTCACCGACTCTGAAATGACAGTTTTGAGATAAACGCGTTTAAAGTTTCAGAAGTAGTTTACACATAGGTAAATTTTTTTTTTTTAAACTTACATGGTATCATCGATTCCAGAGCCATAAGAGGGACCTTGTGCAGGATCCCTAGCTTCCAGTAAGTCCAGCTGGTGTTGTCGTCGAGCCATTCTTTCTTCGCGCGTGCTCCCTATCGCTCTCGCGTTGAAGATCATCACACGCTCTGCGTCCTCTTTCTCAGCATAATTATAAGCCGAGGTGCCTAATAAAAGCCCTAATGCACTCATCATGTGTAACAATGATGTTGTACCTTCATTATATGTTGCAGCTGCAATGTAAGCCGCTATTTCAACAACTTTAGAGCCACATGGAACAATTTTCGGACTTATTTTCCAGATTAACTGATTGTAACTTTCATTGTTATTTTGTGTAAATCCACCTACACACCTTTCCAATAAATTTTCGTTGCTAAGGTTTTCATAAATTGGATATATAGCTTTGGCAACATCAGCTGGTAAAGCTGGATAATCATGGGTGTAAGAAGATAATGTATCTGTTGCTAGCGCTTGCTGCCAAGTACACCATGAACCTTCTCCACCTGGGCACATTTCGTGTTGAGGATTCTCATCGGTCGAACAATAGTGATAATAAGTTCCCCAAATTGCATTATACATACTGTTCACAGAATCACAATTTCTTCTTATTGCCAAACCGTAATAAACTGTCAGCTTATCTATTAGCTTAGCTGTGAGCTTACCTTTCCCAGAAAGTACTTTTTTATTAATTGTTTTTCCGTCTTTTTCTATTGATTCAGTCTTGTTTTTTACTAGGTCGCGGAGTCGTGATACATTCTTTTTTAACAATTTCATAGTCATTATAAGGAGCAGCTTTCAGTAACCCAGAATATGTTTTTGAATCGCCATCACCTATATAGTTTTTATAACGAACTTGGAATTTTTCGATTGAACGCTTGAACATTTCAATAACAGAATCGACTTCCATTTTACCTGAAGAGCCATTGTGATTCACAGCACAAGTTTTTTTATGTTCATCGTGCCACTCAGTATACTCTTCAGTACCTTTTTTAGGTTTCCAAACCTCACACTGCTTACAGTAAGAACTTTTCACTACTATATCAATGATTTTTCCAGTGTAATATCCAATCAATGATGTCACTCCATATAAAGAAGAATACCCTCGCTTCTTCCAGGTTCCGTCACCCGAAACTGTTAGTTCTCCATCACTTTGGTCACCTTGGTCATTTTGGTCACCTTGGTTTCCAGCAGTCGCTTCTTTTTCCTCAGTACAGGCTTTTTCAAACAGTTTTTCAGCTGCTATTTTCACACAAGAATGAATGTTCTCAATAATCAAGTCATAAGTGTTTTGTGTTAAAAAAGCAGGCATATCCATCAAGCCACAAAATTTAGCTGCGCCTTTTAATCCTAGTCCCAGAATTCTCATCACAAATATAAATCTTCTGTTTATTTCGTAAGAATGCTTGACAAAAGGGCTGGAGTTTATCACACGATTCTCACAGTTATCACACAGTGCAACGATTTTAAAACCAAGTCCACGGGTAGAAGCAGTTTCAAATTTTATGTTTCCCGTACAAGACTTACATTGCACATATTCACTTATCGCAGCAAATACTGTAATGAAGTTTAGAATTCTATATTCAATCGAAGGATCACGTGAAACTAAAATCTCTTTCTGCATTTTAAATTTTTTCGCAGACGCACTAAAACTACTTTCATCCGTTTCAGTAGTCTTTGGATTAAAAGTCTGTGTTCTCTTTTTTCTTCTAGATAATTGGACATTTTCGGTACTTCTGCGAGATCTCGAACATTTACGAGGCATTTTTTTAATGTTTAAATAAAATTCACTAGTAAGTTTAAACTGAACGCACGACTTTACCACTTAGCAGTACAATTTAGACTGACGAAACACTTTTTTTAGGTTATAATATAACTGCACGTGACCTTCAAGTCTTTAGTATATCTGACTATTATACTCGTATTCTACAAGAAAACAATAGAATAAAGGGTCTCAGGTAGCGCGCCTCATGCATGCAGCTGCTCGTCCAGTTCTTACTGACTCTACTTTCTAACGCTCTGACGTGGCCTTACAAATTCAGGTAAATCTCCGAAAATATTTATCGGATTGACTTCAAATTTTCAGAGAATATACTCAAATATATGGACATTCCGAAAATGCAAAAAAAAAACGATTTTTTGAAAATTCTAACTGCGTATAACCCCTTAAATAATTGCTGGAGTTATCGATCACGAGTTGGTGGTCGGTAATTCCGCAACAAATAAATTGAAATCACAACGATAATTAATGAACTTCATTGTGAATTGTACGTATGAACATTCTATTTATAGACAATTAATTAATAAAGCTGAAAAATCAAATAGAAAAAATTTACTTTGGACGGGACTCGATCGCGGAACCTTAGGACTCGAAGTCTAGAACGTTAACCATAAGGCTGCACTCAGATTTAAATAACTTCCATTATTCTTAACTTTTAAGACTCAAAGATATCCCGAGGCAAGAATTTGAAGCTTGAATTGAAGCTGTTGAGGCTGATTTCAAACTTAGGTTAAACTGTTCAAGCTGAATTGAACTTAAAATGAAACTGACTAAGCTGAATTGAAACTAAAGTCAAACTGTTCAGCCTGATATAAGTATTAAGGTTCAAACTGATTTGAAACTAATGGAACCAAAGTATTATTTAGGCTTTCCAGTTTCAAACCAGCATCAACTTTTAGAGCTTTCTTGACACTGAACGACCTTCTTAGAATAAAATATGAACCTGAATTGATGCTGACCAAATTATTTGTTCGAGTCAGTCTGACAAGGTTGAAACCAAGCTCATTTCTTTTATCTTATCAAATTGAATGTTCTGTTTTTAAACTGGAGAACCTGATTTTCTAAGTCAGATATCTTTGAGTCTTAAAAGTTAAGAATAATGGAAGTTATTTAAATCTGAGTGCAGCCTTGTGGTTAACGTTCCAGACTTCCTAAGGTTCCGCGATCGAGTCCCGTCCAGAGTAAATTTCTTCTATTTGATTTTTCAGCTTTATTAATTAATTGTCTATAAATGGAATGTTCATACGTACAATTCACAATGAAGTTCATTAATTATCGTTGTGATTTCAATTTATTAAAAAAAAAAATTAATAATAAAAAAAATATAAGCAGGTATATAATATTTTTAGAAAATTTATTATATTTAATTTATTATAAAAGGCGCCATTCAATTTTCTCAATTCATTAATTAAAACTACGACATCAATAGAATACATCTCATTGATATCACAACCGCGAACACAATCAACTACACCAAATTTTTATTAACGAAAATCGTTCTCCGACTGCTTAAATTATCAACCTGTTTTGAAACTGAATGACTTTTTTTTCAAAATCAAAATGAACCTCAAGTTCAACCTGATGCTCTTGAATCGTCGAATATTCGGAACTAGAAGGTTCAAATCATTTCTATCTTTAAATACAGTTTTTTATATTAATTTTAAAACTGCAAAAATAATAATCGATAATTTTGGCAGTTTCATTCCAATCTTCAAATTTTTACCTCGGGATCTGACTTAGAATATCAGGTTCTCCAGTTCAAAAACAGAACATTCAATTTGATAAGATAAAAGAAATGAGCTTGATTTCAAACTTGTCAGACTGACTCAAACAAATAATTTGGTCAGCATCAATTCAGGTTCATATTTTATTGTACAGAAGGTCGTTCAGTGTCAAGAAATCTCAAAAAGCTGATGATGCTTTGAAACTGGAAAGCCTAAATAATACTTTGGTTCCATTAGTTTCAAATCAGTTTGAACCTTAATACTTATATCAGGCTGAACAGTTTGAAGTTTCAATTCAGCTTAGTCAGTTTCATTTCAAGTTCAATTCAGCTTGAACAGTTTAACCTAAGTTTGAAATCAGCCTTGACAGCTTCAATTCAAGCTTCAAATTTTTGCCTCGGGTTAACTACGGGACATTTGAAAATTTCATAGTCACAATTTTAAATTTAAACCGAGTACACGTGACTAAATGTGAAACTATTATATAAATTTTTATTGTTTAGCAACAGAGGGATTGCCGTTGGCGCTGTAAGTACATATACACGTTAATTTTTTTCGCTCTGTCTTTGGTACTTTTTCTGCTGTAAATTGCCCTCGGGCATTTTCTGTTTTAGGATCATTGTGTGCAAAAAATCACAATCTACAAGCTGAAATATTAATTGTCAAAATTGCGTCTTGTGGATTGCTGAAAAAGCCATATTGAAAACTATCAAAATTGAAGCGGTTAGGTTTCAAGTGTTATGTGTCATTGTGAACGATAGCCTAAATAGCATCATTTGATGTTTAAACTCATCTGATGTTTACCAAATAGCATCGTTTTTGGCTATTACCTATCGGTAATCCTAACGTCTTATAAACTGACGTAAGCATCAATTTGTTTACCATTGTTAGAGCAGTAGGTGCATATAGTGTGTGGTGTTTGGTATACCATTGATGTTATTGAACTTGTCTATTAAATAAAGCGCATAAATCTAATGCGTTCATTCAGCATAACTTCATATATGCCGTTGTGACCATTTACCGTGACTTTTTTATAAAGTCATGTGAGCTATAAGAATATATTTTTAACCTATTCTCTATTGTGCTTTCTGATAACAACGAAGCGGAAGTAATTGATGTTGCTAATAGAGATACTACCAACCCACTACACGTCTCAACCTGCCAGTCAGAGGTCACCACTGACGTCTCGAACAACAACAATTGCGAAAAGGTTAGCAACCTAAATCCTGACGCTCAGGCTTTCATTCACCAACCATCGGACTTTGCTTTTTTATTGCAACCGGAACGCACACAGATACCCAGGAGTAAACACATAGGACCTACTCCAAAAGCGGCACTGCTCAAAAAACAACGATCTTGCTCCCTAGGGAATATTGCAGATTTTCTCATAATATCTAGCAGGAAAAGATCGAGGGACGGTCCTCTCTCGCCTTCTCTGACTAAGGACAATATCTCACCACCAAATAAGGTCTCTTGGGCCTCCTCGTCACCACTGTCTGCTAAACTACATAAAGTAATGGACCTCCTGAAAACCCCGAGTCTAAACATGTCTACCGTTGGTGATACATCTAATAATACACAATCTACGATGGCTGCCCAACTGATGTCGTTAGATGCTCTCTTCAAGCAATTGCAAACATGGCGCACCGAAGACCAGACCAACTTGGCCATACTGAAACAAGATCTGATAAAGCAAATATCGGATTCCAGCGATGCATGTGATTCTAATATTTCAAAACTCAGAGCTGATCTATCTGCAGAAAATGAAACTATTAAGAATGAGCTGGCTGCTGTGAAAGCTCGAATTTCAAAGCTTGAATCTGACGCCACGATCCCTGCTGCTGATGGTACAACGGTTCGTTCCTTGGAGGAACGGATTATATCCGCCAGTATAAACTCGGTCGAAAAACGCCTTCGTAAAAATAACATCATAATTTCCGGTTTGCCATGTGAGGAAGCTAACTCTACACGTATCGTAGAAGAATTCCTGGCTACACACTTTGAAATTAGGAACAGTTTAGAGCATGTCACAATCTTAAACAGCGCAACAGGAAAACTCAAGGTAGCCATGAAAGATCAATCCCTCAAAAATATTATCATGAAAAACAAAAAAGTTTTAAAAGCTCCTTATTACATAAATCATGATCTGACACCCAAGGAAAGCAATATAGCAAAAATATTAAGAAATGAAGGCGAGAAACTAAGAGCTAAAGGTCATAAGATTAAGCATGGATTCCAAAAACTTTATATGGATGGTACTCCGATGTCTTGGGATGCCTCACTTGGAGCTCTGGTTCCCTGTCGTTCCTCACACACGAATACCCTCCCCACTGTACAGATCTCAACTACAAACACAGCAACCAGTTCAAAACTGGTAACAAATCCTAGCCTTCCGTCACATCAATAACATAAGGCCCAGCCTCAATGTCACTTCACTCATACTACTGCCAAGATCTGTTTCTGGAACGCTCGTGGTCGTCTTAATATCCCAGATCTCACAGCCAACTCCGATGCTCTCTTTATAGGAATCACAGAAACATGGGCAGCAAAAGAACACTTCAGTAATCCACCTCTCAACTCTAACAAAAATTGCTCCTACGTACCTGCAATCAAGCCGCAAAAACAAGGAAGATCAAGTGGTGGTCTTGCTATTTTCACCGATCTAAAGACGACAAATATCGCTAAATCAGAACATTGGATTATCTCCAGAGTGCTAATTCATAATATGGTGACTATCATTGCTGTTGTCTAGTTCAAACCTGATGTCAACTTGATAGATACCTTAGAAAACCTGCAATTAATCATCACAGACATCGCTCGAGGCTTCTCATACGACTTATTCCTACTCGGAGGTGACTTTAATGCTAGAATGGGGAACTTCGGGCATTTACCAGAGGAAGCACTAGAGTACACCAATTTCACTGGAAAACGCGCATCTCTGGACCAAGTCTGCAACCACCAAGGGAAAATCCTCGCACTATTTATGGCGGAAAATGGTTTTATTCTTCTGAATGGCAGATCGCCTGGTGATTCTATGGGGGATTTCACCTTCAGCAGTCCTCTTGGTAATAGCACTGTTGATTTTATTTGGGTTGATGTGTCTGGTCTGCATCTTGTCGGTGATATGTGGGTCGATAACCGAATTACTGGCTCTGATCATTTTCCGATCACAATCAGTCTCTTGTTAAACGCCCCTTTGCCGGTCAACAATGTCTGGAGTGAAGATAGACAGTCTAATATTACTAAATGGAGACCAGAGTGTGCCGATCGATACCGTTACTGCATGGAATGGTCTCCGCTGGTAAAAATTGATCTGAATGAAGCTACAGTTGAAGACTTCAATACTCAACTTAAAAAGGGGATTGATTCCGCAGCAAATGATGCTCAAATGTCCCTGAAAGAGCAAAGCTGTACTTTTAACCACTCATTTAAATCTTGGTTTGATAAGAGTTGCAGAGCTCTCAATCATACTCTAAAAATACTGCTGAAGAAGTGCAAAGCCGCTGGAAATGATGTATACCTTTGGTCTGAATATAACCGTAAGAAGAAGGAGTATTACACCTACCTAAAGGGAAAGAAGGTGCATCACATCACTACTATTCAGGATAAATTCGCTTGCGCAAAAAACTCGAAGGATTTTTGGGAGGTGGTAGAAACTGTAAGAAAGCCCCCCTACCGAGCTTCAAAAGTCAGCCTTCAGAAATGGGAAAATTTTTTCCAGGAAGTGTATCCCCCGCGGGAACTATATCTCGTGGTTAGTGATGTACATGAGCATCCAATACTAGACGCGGAGATTACTCTGGAGGAGCTTCAACTTAGTCTGAAAAAATCTAAATGTAAAAAAGCAGCAGGAGCGGACAATATTGGAAATGAATTTTTAAAGAATTTACCGGATAACTGGCTTTACTTTGTCCTCGCTTTTTACAACAAAATCCTAACCACCGAAGTTATTCCCACTGACTGGACAAACATCATTACATCAATGCTATTCAAAAAAGGTGATCCTGAGAACCCCGGAAATTACCGCAGCATTGCATTGGTCAATTGCATCACCAAGCTCTTCACTCAAATCTTGTGCAATAGAATTAGAGTTTGGGCAGAGGACAACAAGCTAATTCCTGAAGAACAAGCAGGCTTTCAACCTGGCAAAGGCTGTGCAGACAACGCTTTTTCTATGCTAGCGCTGCTCCAAATGCAGCTAAGATTCGGCAGCAATACCGCTTTCATTCTGTTTATCGATTTCCAAAGGGCATTTGATTCAGTTCCACATAGCAAGCTATGGAACAAACTGTCCAAGTTAGGTCTTAGCAGCAAGATTATTAATATCTTAAAAACGCTTTATGACAACGCACAGACGAGAGTTAAGGTTGACGGTCAACTCTCGAACCCAATAGAAGTCACGATAGGTGTATTGCAAGGCGAGATACTAAGTCCGCTCCTGTTCGTCCTTTACTTATCGGACATTGTTTCTTTCTTTGAAGAAGAGGCTTAGAAGGAATTACCTGCAGTCCCTCGCGGAGTATTCTGTTTTTACTTTAAGCTGATGACATTGCTATGCTCTTCCGCTCTGCTAATCATCTATTAAGAGGATTAAAAATCTTAGAAAACTACTGCAATCTAAACAGTATGCAGGTAAATATATCGAAAATCAAGGTCCTGAGAGTCAGTTCCACGGGAAAAAGTCGTAGAAAATGTCCCACATTTCTATTTAACGAGGAAACAATTGAAATGGTCAACTCATACACTTACTTAGGTGTGGTCTTCACGGCCGGTGTAATAGGTATCCCCACGGTGAAATACGCAGTCAACAAAAGTAAAATTGCGACCGGCACTGCGCTTACAGTTCTCGCAAAACTGAAGGCTGACTCTTGGTGTGGAAAGATTAAAATATACAACGGCTTAGTTAATAGCACACTCCTTTATTTGGCTCAGATATGGTGTCTTAGGCCAGATTTCATCGAAACAGTCGAAGCAGCGCATTTGGACTTCTTCAAGAGACTTTTAAATCTCCCAAAATGCACGCCAGGTTACGCTTTACGCTCTGAAATGAACATTCCACACATTGCCACCGACATCCTACAACTTGCCATCAACTGGGGCATTAAGATTCTAAAGCTAGAAAATCACAGGCTACCGGAGTTATGTCTATTTCGCTTGGCTGAGTTGAGAAACTCCTCCACTAACCAACACAAGTGTAACTGGGCTCATCAACTATCCAACTTACTCAGGACGGTCAACGAAGAACAACTGCTAGATAACCCGGATGCGGATTACCGGAGTGCTAGGAAGAATATTATTCTTAGAAAGTTTCGATGCCACCTAGCCTTGGCTGATAGGGAGAGGTACTCTCGATCCAGCAGCTGCCAAACAATTTTTTCGATTCCTCTCTTCGAGGTTATCCCTGAATTAACATTGAGGGTTCCTCACCACCTCAGTAAGCCAATCATTCAATTACGACTGGCATCCAAGTATGCGTGCTATCTGTCGATCAATTCTGAATCCATTAACTTATCGCCGCTAAAGGACTGCAAGTTTTGCAGCACTGGTAGCAAAGAGACTATCCTACACGTCCTCATTCAGTGTCCACTGTACTCTGATCTCAGAAAATAGTTCTGGAAGGAAGAGCTCGCCCAAGGGTCGGACTACGATAAGCTGGGAGTAATCTTAGGAGTCACTTTAAAACCTGATCTGAGAAAGCTGTTTGATTTTCTCGATAACTGCCTCACAATTCGGAAATCTTACTTTTAACACGTAATGAGAGGCATTATGAATCAGTCAAATAAATATAAATAAAAAAGTTTAGTGAGTCTGTAATAAACAAACATTGAGGCTGGACGGCGACCTTTTATTCATAATCTTAATTGATACTATTTTATGGATTTATTATAATGTTTTCTAATTTTTTAACTTTATTGAATTTAATGTGTTATTTGATCTGAACGAGTTATTAGTTATTTTATTACTTTTAATTGTATTATATATGTACTACTTCACCGCTTCTCTTTCTTGTATATAGGATAACATCCTTTAAATGCAATAAATATTATTATTATTATTATTATTATTATTATTATTATTATTATTATTATTATTATTAT
>CAJNRD030001116.1:5740724-5765597 GCA_905319865.3 Cotesia congregata
TATATATATATATATATATATATATATATATATATTTCTTAAAATAAAAAGGAAAATGAAGAAATAATTTTGACATGAAAAAAATTATCATTTAATTATAAGAATAGCTTGAATTTGTAAATCAATGACTATACAGAAAAAAAGGCTCACTTGAGACAAGAAAATATTTTTCTTCCTAATTATTTTCTTGAGCAAAAAAAATTTTTTTTTTTTTGATACAAAAAATTTCATTTATCCCAACAAAATTAATTCTCTTGCTTTAAAAAATACGTTTCTTTATCCAGAAAAATTTATTTAAGTCAAGAAAATCTTGATGTTTTGAGAAAATTCAGCATCTTGCTCCAAAAAATTTAGTTCTTGACAGAAGTAAATTTTTTTGTCTTGAGAAAATTTCTCTTTTGCTCCAAAAAATTAAATATAAAGATAGAAGTAAATTTTCATTAGTATTGGTTAACATGTCAAATGGGAAGATCAAATAATATTGAACCATTTTTTTTTCATTCAATATGTATAATTGCACACTAAAATAATATAAAATGAGTATCAAATATTCAAGAGAAAAATTTTCTCAAGGTGAGAAAATTTTTTTCTTAGCTAAAGTAAGTGGTGCTGCTTCCCTGAAGTATCTAAAAATCTTGATCAAATAGAAAAATTTATTATATCAAGTATTTATGATAATTTGAATTGAGAAAAAATTACTTCCACTAAGAATAGAATTTCAAGAAAAATTTTTACTTCGGCCATCACATGTTCGATCTTCCTTCAAGCACCTGAAAATTTTCTTGAGCCAAGAATTTTGTTCTTCAGTCAAGAAATTTTTCTTTCTGTGTACAATAAAAATCGCTTATTTGTTAAAGAATTTTCAATATTTAACTTACTCGAATAAAATTGAACATTTTAATTGCTAATAAGTAGCCGATAAATAAAAAATTAACCGCATAAAAGTATAATTGATAGAAAAACTTCAAATAATCTTAACATACAAATTAAATGACATCATTTATTGCTTTCTATCATTACAAAGAATAATTCATCACTCCAACTCCGTAGTATTAACTGGTACAGCTATGAATGATCGATTATCTACTTCCATAGAAATGCACACAGACTTTAAAAACTGCACGGGAACAGCTACGTATTCTTCAGTTATCCAGAACTCATACAAATATGGTATTTTTATATTATTATATGATAATTGAAATGCATTATTAAATTCGAACTTCTTAATTATTGCCTGATGAATGCCATTGCAATGGCATGCAGTTAAACATTTACACTCTGTAATTTTAGTAAAGCAATAAATCCTGCCAAAACAAGGTGTACCCGTGTTATCAATATACTGCACATCAGATGATATTGTCTTTAAATCACGTGAATATTGATCTGAGATATACAATTTACCGTCCTTTAATAATCGATAATATTTCTTGATGTTTCGGATGGGTAATAAATGATGTACTGCACGATGTAAAAACGGCGGAAAGTCATCGAAATAGCTATATGTCCCAACACTATAACAATGTCTAAATAACTTTTCACAAATTTTTACTCCATATTTCTTAGAGATACAAAAATCTCTAACAGGTCCATCGGGTAATTGTTCTTGATATTGTTGCATTCGAAGAACCTGACCGTGTGTGCTTGCAATTTGCGAATCAATATGCCTCGTACCATGGATTAATTTTAAAAACTGTCCATTTAAATCTTCGAACACGTAGCAAGAAGTCGACCATAAAGGTCTAATCCTACGAACCAATTCCGGTAAATGAAGAAGTGAATGCACATTGATAGAGCAATTTTGTAGTCCATAGAGTGTTTCAAAATCATGGACGAATTTATTTAATAAAATTTGTGCGTTGTCAATCATTTCATTGGATATGCTGTCAGCAGTTAGATATGCAATACTTGTAATTAGTAACATAAAATGTTCGAAATAAATATTTTGCATTATGCCAGACAAAACTGGAAGTGAATAATAAAAAAACCACATTCTTAATTCTGAAGCTTTCCAGTGAGTTAATTCTTGTAAGGTTCGAGGCAATCGATGGACAAATTTCGGTGGCTTTATGCTTGTCAATCGCTCATTAATCACTTCAATTACAGAGTACAGTGAATAATGAAAGCTACTGTAAGCACTATCGAACCATAAAGACAAGAGTTTTTTCACCACGCCATTATCAACGCAATGCATTTTATCAATTGCCGTTCCAGCGATAAAATCTGGCATTATATTCGACAAAGCACATGGTCCTTTTACACCAAAATGTTCTTTATTATTCAATAGTGCTAAGTTGCCATACTCTCGAGACTGCTCCGATGTTCGCATACTTGGATTATCAGTAAATTTATAAACGTGAGTTGTTCCTCCTGTTGGACATCAATAACTTTCTCCAGGTTCTAAGCATACTGGGCAACCATAAAAACCATTGAATTGTTTAAAATTCAAGAAATGGGTTTTAGCTGGGTTATCGCACGTACCAAATAATAATGCGGCTTGCACAAATATTTCTCGTCCGTCAGGTAAAATATAATTTGATCCTTCCAGAAGTTTTGTAAATTGTAAATGTAGTTTGTCTATAAATAAATTTGCATCAGGCTTCTCATCATCGAACCATAATCCAGCTAATATTAAATTATGCCGTTTAGTTCGTTCCTTGAAAGGCAATTCATTAATAGTTAAGTAAAGAGGCCAAATGCTAATGTGTGATGATTTGAAAACCGGTACACCATCTGTGTACCACATAAATGATATGTTGTTTTGATTAGATAAATAACCATTTCTTCTTAGGTTTGTGTATAGAGAACCATCATAAACATCATTAATATTATTAAAATTTGCGTCCGGCTGACGGAAACGGTGCTGTAGTCGCTGATAAAATCCTGGTCTATTATACAACTCGCGCAATTGTTCAGAAATAGATAGTGTAATAAAATGTGCTGGTTTACTGTTTAAACATTCCGGACAAGCATCAATGACTGAATTTAAATTTTTTAGACAATTAGAACAATAGTAATGTTTTTTATGATTTTTGAAGTTGTGATTTCCTAAAGCGAAAAATTTTTTGAATTTGAATAAACTATTCTTATGAAGGCTATCGGTTAAACAGTGCAAATTTATGATCGATATAATGTCGGTAAGACATGATTGATTGACGTTGTGAGTAATTAATAGAGTTGCAATCAACAACATGCTCTGTGAAATGGTCAATGGAGCTCCATTGTAAAGAGGAAGATCATAATTTTGATTGTTATTGTTCCTCTGGTTCTCGTCCTCATT
This sequence comes from Cotesia congregata, assembly GCA_905319865.3. NCBI lineage: Eukaryota > Metazoa > Arthropoda > Insecta > Hymenoptera > Braconidae > Cotesia > Cotesia congregata. The sequence continues at coordinate 5,744,002 of CAJNRD030001116.1, forward strand.
TTCTTCATCGGTAAAAATCTGTTCCTCTTCTTCCTGTTCTTCTTCTATTTCTTCATAGCAGTCAAGATTTTCCCCATCTCTCCTTGACTCACGATTAGGATCACAGACATCTTGATTTGAAGTCTGAAAATAGTCATATGTTATTATTTTTTTATTTTTTTATTTTATTTAAATCAACAAACCCAACAGCCTAGGGGCCATTAACAGGGTTAATAATACAATAGTTAGTATATAAAAACAAGAAAAATTTTTGATTTATAACAAGATGACTTATAGCTAGCATAGTGATTTCATATTTAATACAATAATAATATTAGTATTACTATTAATTAAAAAATTAATTAAAAAAAAAAATTACATTAATTATAAATATTCTATATTATCAATATTAATTATAAATATTGATATTAATTATAAATTTAATAGATAGATGGTTAAATGAGTAAACCATTGATGTGTTAGCAATTGCAAACCATAACAAAAAATAATATTAATTGCTAAAATTAAAAAGAAAAAAAGAAAAAAAAATAATAATAATATTTATAAAATTTGTAGCAATTGCACATAATTAACACCATTGAGTTAATATTTGGCCAAGTGATGCTGTTATACAGCCACTAAGTTAGTTTGACAGCACCAGGTGTAAATAATTATCTGATAATTAGTAACAAGATTGTAATGAAGAAACATGAATAGTCTTATATTTTAAAAACAAAATAATATGAAAATATCACCTTTGCTTGATATATACTTTAATTGTTTACTTACTTGATCGTCAGTATTACGCTGATGTGTGATACAATCTATTGTCCTGGAATCTGCTGTATTCTGCAACTCTGGCATACCATCCAAAGTAGTATCATCCTCATCTGCTGAATGATTTTCATTTTCAAAACTATTATTGTTGTTTTCTTGGACCAACGGTAGATTCTCAACCTAAAATCATTATTTTGGAATGTAACAGAGTAAATTTTAATTTAAGTTGGCGTTGCTAGTAAAGACACTGGCAATACTAAAGGTGCGCCAGATGTCTGTCAGGTAGAGTATTCCGAGAGAACCTTTCTGAACCTTTTCCTCAGTGAAATTTGTTACAGTAATTTTATTTACAACGATATTTTTCAGATTATATTATTAATTAGAATTAAATTAATTTCTGGGAATATTTAATTATAAATTGTGTTTGATAAATTCTATTTTATCAATTTACGAAACCTCTGAGTCTTGCTCCGAATCAAATTATTTACATTAGCGCTCCTAATTTTTTTTAATATTCCAATTTGATGAAAATACTATAAATTTTTATAATCAATGATATACTTACCTCATTTTCATAATTATTTTCGTCAGGAACATTATTTATTCTATAAATACTATTGAGGTAGTCTCTCTTTCTTCGTTTAGATAAATCATGAAAATTCTTATTCGACATTTTTGTTTATAATTACGTGCTGCGATAAATTTTCTGTGACTAATATTCAAATTTTTGTAGCAATAAATATTTTTAAATTATAAGTTAATATAAACTGTCATTTACACTTTCAATAGCTCTGATTATTTATTGAACTCACTAAAAGGTTATGTACTATCCACAAACAAATGTTGATGCAAATACACACTAACAAACTCGACACGCATTCACACATACATACATACATAGATCAATTTTTTGACGATGATGCCACCAAGTGTTAAAAAATGCAGTTTTCTAAAGCTACTATTTTATTGGTCAGTAAATCTTAGAGTTTATGAGTTTTCAAATTTCCCGCATATTATTAGCCAATTGCATAATTCTTTTTATATTTTTATGAAATACAACGGAAATCGGTCACGGTGGAGGTAAAGATTGTAAACATTTCTATGGACGGCCATATTTGATAAGATTGAGTCTAATATTGTTTGTGTCCCAGCTCCTTCTTGATACTTGAACAGGTTAAATAATATTTTTAAAATCACAATGCCCCCAACAAAACAGAAAATGCAGGAATTCACTTATGCTCTAATATGGTTTATTAGTACAAGAGAGAGATTCGTTGTTGAGACATCGAAATTACCCAAAACTCGCAGGAAGAAAGGTAATGTCGTTAAAATTATTTGGGAAGACCCTAGCACGTTAATTAGTCAACGATTTGACGTGAAAATTCTCGAACTTGGCAGTAAGTATGAATATATTTTAATCTATTTAATTAAAAGATTTGAATTGGTCTCTTTGTGAGGTTATATTTTGATGATACTGGAATTAACAGACATCTGTCAATTTTTTTTTATTTCTACAATTACAAAAATATTATGAAAAATTCTTATAAAAAATTCCACATCTAGAAATAAAAAATAATTACAAGTGCATATTTTTTAAAAATATTTTTTTTATAACTGATTTTTTATTTCAATAAATCAAAATAATTAAATTAATAAAAATTAAAATAAATAATTAAATTAATAAAAATTAAAATAAATAATTGAAAATTAAACTAAATAATTAAATTAATAAAAATTAAAATAAATAATTGAAAATTAAACTAAATAATTAAATTAATAAAAATTAAAATAAATAATTGAAAATTAAACTAAATAATTAAATTCACATTTTATTAGAATAAATTGAAAATAATTACAAGTGCATATTTATTCAAAGTATTTTTTTGTAACTTTTTTTTTATTAAAATAAATTAGAATAATTAAATTAATTAAAATTAAAAAAGATAATTCCATTAAAATTTTATTAAAATAAATCAAAAATAATTCCAATTGCATATTCATTAAAAATATTTTTTATAATTGATTTTTTATAAAAATCTAAAAAATTGTTAGATGTCTGCTGATTTCAGTATCATACTTTGCTGTAATGTAAGTCTCTGTTGGCATTTCGTTAGTAATTTAATTACATATATTTAATATATCTTAACTTTTAACACAGGTGACAAAAATCAATTGGAAAATATTGTACTTGATGAGGATGGCAATATTTGCGACGATTCAACAAAAGCTTTTTTTAGATCAGTTCTTGATAAAAAAAGATCATTACAAGAAGAACTTAAAGAAGGAAATAAAGCTAGTAAAATCCAAAAGACTAGTCTAGAACACATCATTTAAAAAAAAAAACCGTTATTTGAACTCAATGGATGTAGTTCGAAAAATCAAAAAACAAGCACGCCTTCTATGAAAATAGATAAGCCAGTTATTAAAATTAGTCCTCAGTTAAATAACAGTGAGCAATCAAACCTTACTGAGATTGATTTGCTACAATCAAATCAATCTAGTGTGAATAATTCTAAGAATAATCAGAGCTCACCCATTGAAACTGATGTACCTTATTCTATTAATATACTACCTTCGACGTCTGGAGTACAAAAATTTGTTAAAAATCAAGAACAAGTAAATAATGAAAGTAAAAAAGTTACTGAAGATATTGAAGTACTAGTTTCTGACACTGAAGACATGGGAGCATTACACACCTTTTTGCCAGTGACAGGTAATGTTTATAAATATAGTTATATGTAGGCATTTTGCATTCTTTATTATTATAATTGTAATTATTTTTTAAGCAAAACATAATTATTTTTGTTTATATTTACACAGCTAGTGAAGAAAATAAAAAATTTTTGAAACAAATTTACGCTGGCTTATCTGCAGCGTATCAATATCAGAATATGAAAATGTCGAAGGTATTTTCCCTTTTTACCAAGTATATTGCTATTGTATTACAGTAATAATTGTTTTTCTTTCTTTCTTAATACATAAGCTACTGATTCATAATTTGTATATTTTTTTTGTTATTTTATAGATGATAAAAAGCTTCAAGGTAAATGGAGAAAATAAGGTATAGTATTTAAGTTTTTATTTGGAATAAGTATCTAATAAGTTTTCTTAATTCATGTTATTCGTCTTCAATGTAAATTAAACGATAGTAAAAGTCGATGAATTTAATTTTAGAAAGAAATTTCTCCGAATTCTCACATTTATTTCCCCATTAAATTGATTGAAAGCATTGAACAAAGTGCTGTAACAGAAACAGGTATGATTGATTGGAAGAAAATATTGAAACTAGCTTTGATGGAAATATATGGAAATAGCATTGCAAATTATAGTGCTATTGGCCGAAATAAAAACTCACGTCCGCCAATTGACCATGACATCTATGAAGGAATTTTTCGTGAGTATTTAAAAAATTTTGAACTTCAATGTTGCCATAGGCTTCAAAAATTAAAATGTTTAAAAATCAAACATTAGTTTTTAGAATTTGAATTTTCTGGAAACTTTTAATTTAACTATACATTTTGGTTCATCCCATTTTAAACCATTTATATCTTAAAATATTACAAAGCTTCTATATTCAGTTGAACCGACTTGATATAACTAGTTAGATAATTTCGTTTGAAATTTTACTCTTTTCAATGTTTTTTTAGAATGGGTATTGTTGAAATCAAAAAAAAAAATTTCCAAGCATGATTACACGAACGAAATAACCAGCTTGATAGCCAATAAACGAGTGGCTAAATTGTCAAACAATAAATCACCGGAAATAAGTACTCTTACTTTATATAATAAATTTATGTAATATACTTTCAGTAAATTGAATATGAGTTTACTAAATATTTTACATTTCCTTTAAGTTTCTGAGCTTGAACTACAATTCTTCCAAAAGGTCATTTCTGCAGTTGAAAAAGAAGACAAATGGCATCACAATTCAGATAATCATTTAAGTTTGATGAATTCGGTAAAATAAAAACTTACTTTTATTTACAATTACTCTCAAGACCAATAGGATAATTTTTTGGTGTACTAAATTTCAAATATTTGCTTTCAGGAATCACATAATAGTTTTTTAATACCTGGAGCTACAAAGGTATGATTATATTTGATATTTTGTACTTAATATGTACTTAATATTTTTTCAACATTAAAATTTTTATTTACAGGCCCGAATTTCAGAACAACATTTTATTTCCAAAGTCTACAATTGCTTATATTGAGAAGCGAACAGAAAAGAGTGGGAATTCGAATTTATCAGATTGGAAGAATTTAGTTAAAGAAGCATTGATACAGATTTACGGCAGTAATGTAGGTAATTTTTGTGCCAAAGGCAACGTAGCATCACGGACACCTATTAATTCTCAATTATTTGATGCATTATATAGTAAGTAATAAAGCCTAAAAAATTTTTTTATAATTTTATATTTTTGTTGAAAAATTGAGAGTTTATACTGGTGGAACTTTTTTTTTTGTTTTTAGCATGGGCTAATAGCCGTTCTGAAGAATTAATTACAGAAAAAGAGTTTATTCAGCACATAAATAAAATTGCATCCAATAAAAGGAAAAATAAAAACTTTACATTAGCCAGCAAAACAACTATTACTACTGGCTCCAGCGTCCAAAAATGCAGTTTAAATCCTTCGTTGCCTGGATCAAAACAGCTATATCCACCTAAAATTGGATCCATGAACCGAGACTTTGGAGCTGCTTACAATCATGATTCAGATTCAACACCATCATCAACTGCTTCACCGTTGATATTTAACCAACATGATTCCTCGAGCATTCAGTAGGTCAACCCAGAACCTAAATATGACCACGATTTAGGTTTACGACCTACACAATCATCAATTGATTTATCGTTGATGCCTCGCCAATACGATTCATCAAATGTTCAGCAAGGTTATCCGTATTCATCAGCTTCTTACCAAGATCAGCATTTTAATTATGGGTACCGAAAAACTTATCCTGTAAGTACTCCTCATCAAAATATATTTAACAATAATTACTCACCTGTTCCGGGTGAAAGTAAATTTCAATGGCAAAATATGGATACAAGTGTTTCTGATGAGAGAAATAACGTATTCATGTACTCCAGTCATGAAAATATTGACCAACAACAAAACTATTCTAATATTATGCTAACTGATGAACAAAAAAATTACACTAATTTATGATTTAATTAGGAAAATGTTTAAAATTTAAAGGAACATTTATTTTGTAATTTAGCATGATTATCTAATTTAGACAGTGAGTATTTTTAATGATCTCGAGACTGTTTATTATAGATATTTTTAACACTTAAAAATGCTCTTTTAAAAACATGGGTAAATTATTACTATTTTAAGAAATTATTGTTTTGAATTTGTCTTTTTAATTTCCAATAAAAAATAAACACCTAAAAATTTTATTGGAATTAATTAATTTCAAATTTTTCCCGCCAACGGCAGCCATTTTTATTTGAACCTATTCCCCTTTCCTTTCTTTCCCCTCGCCTATATCCTATTAACCAATAAGAATCTTTTTTGAGGTAGAAATGTAGGCTCAGTAGGCTCAATTTATTGTTTTAAAACTGTAATTTCAGCCTAAGATTGGTAAAAGCGGACAAAAATACCATTTGTAGGCTGAAATTATAGTTCTGATATACGCGTGATTGTAGTTGAAAAAATTTAAAATCATAATTTCAGCCTATAATTCCTCAAGTAGGTTGCGGAGGCTCAAAATATATTTTTAATTTTGTCTCGGGAAGTTATAAGAGGGTCATCGCACATACATACATACATACATACACACACACACACACACACACACACACACACACACACACACACACACACACACACACACACACACACACACACACACATACGACGACATAACTTCCCGATTTTCGAAAATCTTCTATTTTCTTAGAGGGAAGTTGAAAAAACTTTTTTTTATTAAATGGAGTAGAATTACAATTTAGGTAAAAATAAAAAATTGTAAAATTGTGTCCGGTGAAAATAAAATATACAGACATACGGACATCATCGCGAAAACATTCAGGGAAGCTTCCTAGGACCTCAAAACGTCGAAATCTGATGAGAACTCGATTTTCGAAAAACGGGGTAAAACCAATAACTCCTCGATTTTTGGAAATTTTCAATTTTCCTAGCGGGAAGTTAAAAATATTAACTTGATATTAGAGTAAAATTCTTAAGCTGCAATATTTTTCTTTGAGTAAAATTACTTGACTCACAAATTTTTTGTTTCAATTAAAAACAATGAAAGTCTACAAAATTATTATCATATTAATTTAAGAACTTTTATCTAGAATTAAGTAAATTTTGTTTGAGTGCAATTTTTAAATTTATATTATATTTTTATATCTTTAATATTGAATAAAACTAATTTTAAACCACAAACTAGTTTTTATTCATGTTTTAAAGCAAGTGACTGTTACATAACTGACATTGGTTTAATTATGCATTCTATGATAAATTTTATCTCTTCATCCTTAAATGGGCGTCACATGTTGACAAAGTGTCTAATACTCTTGATTTATCAATATGATACGGTTGGTCAGTTTTAGTTGACGTACAACAGCCCAACTACCCTTAAACCAATATTGCTAGGGCGAAACCCATAGATAATGTTATGTTTCCGCCGATTAACTCCAGGAAAAGTTAACAAAGTGAATTACATAAAAATTCTGGTAAATCTATAAGCTGAAACAATTGAACTAATTATTTTCGATAAAATAATTTTCTCAGTATAAACTCTTTCTATAAAAATTTTGTGAAAATTTGTAAAATTTTCCAAAATTCTTATCAGGCACCCAAGAAATTATTGGAATAAATTTTTACTATTTTTCTATTATAAATTTTTAGAATAATTATTAGGGAATTAACCACTAGGATAAAACACTCAATTTGTATAAAAATTAAATATGTTGAAAAGGTTTAGAAATTCGGGTACCGGACTTACGTCTGGAGCCGAAAATGGTTGTCGCCTGGTTGCCCAGGGTAGATTTGCCTGGATTTTCATCCAGTACAATGGATTATAATAATTAAATGTAGCAACGCCGCATCTAAGGTTACCCTGGTAAATATCATCGAGGCCCGAGTCTCATGCAGCGTCATGAGCTTTGACTTCGAGTCGCGATGGTGTTCGCAGAATTCTCTTATCTCTTCGTCAATGTGTTAAAGAATTCTTTTAACAGAATGATCGAGGTTTCATTCAATTAAATAATCTCTATAAATATACAACCCAACTTCAGAATTTGCTAGGACGTTACAAATTAATGAAATTCAATCATTTTTATGTAAATATTTTTATGTCGTGAATGTAAACATATTTAACTGCTAACGTCTAGAAATGGTGAGATAGATGAAAATGTATAACACTTCTTCGCAGTGCATTTTATTAAGTAGAATACAAAGAATTTTGTAACTTTATAAAATTAGAATCCCTAGTAGAAATGAAATCAAGTATCTGGCCAGTAACTGGCTAGTTTAACTAGACTTAAGCTAGGAACTGGCTAGTATAATATCCAGTAGCTGTCTGGTAACTGGCCAGTTTTACTAGATATCAAATAAAATTTGGCGACTCTTGTTGATCTTGAGGCTATTAAAAATTAAATATCGATTTGATTACAATTGAAAATTATAATAATAATAATAATAATAACAATAATAACAATAACAATAACAATAATAATAATAATAATAATAATAATAATAATAATAATAATAATAATAATAATAATAATAATAACTCGTGACATTTATGTCATAGAGTTTTCGGCCCCGGCTGAATACAACATCTCAGCCAAAAAAGAGCACAAAAGACAAATATATCAGGATCTCCTGTTTGAAATTGGCAAACTTTACCCAGGTTACCGTGTCAAGCTTGTCGTCCTGATTGTTGGCGTCCTTGGAGGGATGAAACAGTCTTTTGTATCCTCACTTGCCAGAGTTCCAGCTTGCTTATCAAAAGCTGAGTTCTTGGCAGTCAGGATGCAGAAGGCTGTGATACTAGGTTCCCTCCGTCTACTTAGGAAAATGACTTTGGCCTGCTGTGATCACTAACCGCCTTGTTGTGCGGAGTGGTCCAGCAGTAATGGATGGAGCTCAGGCTGGGCCCTCGGAGAGTCGGACTCCGGGGACAACCCCCCTGAGCATTTAATAACATAATAATAATAATAATAATAATAATACACGGAAAAGTTATAAAATTTATTTATTAATTTATTATATTATATTTTTAAATATAAAACGAGAAACATTAATAACATAAAATAATAAAAATAATATTTATTTTTTTCGATTTCCCTCCCAGTCTTTTGCATTGCTTAAAATTACTCCCACAGCTTGTTAAATATCAGATGGATTACCACAATTGTGGGCTTTGAAAACTTCGTTCAAACAATCTATGATGTTAAAATCTATTATAATGGTTTTTTCACCACTTTTTCTGGAGCCAGTGTATTTTAAAGCTACATCCTTAACTAACATTCTTTTAAATATATTAGTTAATTGTTTACTTATTGTAGTAATCGTTGGCACATACCAGAAGTTCAATAGAGAAATGAAGTCTAACCGTAATGATGATTCATCAGTTTTAAGAGTTACAAGTACTGGTTATCCATTCTTCTTTAAGCTAAAAAAAAAGAATTTTTATTAATTTTTCGTTCAATAAATAATAATCGAAATAAAAATTAATTTACCTGTGTATAATAATAATAATAATATCCGTCGCAATTAATATTCCTTAATTTTTTTTACATATCTGTACAAACTGATTAACAATAAATAACCTCTATGAATATCAAACCTATACTATGACAAGTAAACAACTTGAGTCAGGTGACCTCTATCTGTTCTCAACCATGTTAAAATATCTCTTGAAACATTTCTCTTTTTAGGTTGCCATAGTAACCAAACATGGCTGTTTACATGTATACCACTACTTATATACTACTTTGTCACATAACCAAAAATAAATTTTGTCTTTATAAGTAAATAAAATTTTAAAGTATATTACATATTAGTGAGTTGAATATAACTCCATTTTAAAATTATATTTATTTACTTTAAAAAAGTTAAAAATTGTGATAATCATCATTGTTAATATTATTAAATAATTAGCACAGATTATTTTTACTCACTAATAAATGATGTAAATTTAAAATACACTGACACATTTAAAAAATATTATTGTTTTAATTTCAAAAAATTTTTACTGTTTTTAATTTTTAAAAATTTTATTGTTTTCAATTTTTAAAAATTTGATTGTTTTCAATTTTAAAAAATTTTATTGTTTTCAATTTTAAAAAATGTTATTGTTTTTAATTTTAAAAAATTTTTATTGTTTTCAATTTAAAAAAATTCTATTGTTTTTAATTTTAAAAAGTTTTATTGTTTTTACTTTTAAAAAATTTTTATTATTTTTAATTTTAAAAAATTTTTAAATATGATTAAACACAATACAAGTAACTTAACCATCAAACACCTATAATAGTTTGAATTTGAATATAATATTAATAAAAATTAATAACTGGATTAAATGTCAATGTCAGTCAAATGTTTTTAATTTTTTCTTTAATGCGATAAGGGTACCACAAATTTTATTGGCCTACGATCACAAGATTTTAATTCCAAAGCCACCAATTTTTTGTAAATACGGTTAACTTCAAATGTTTTCAGAGAATCAGAAATTTTACTACACTCAACCATATTACGAATAATTGAATCACATGGATATTCAAAAGTTGGTTTTTTAATGCTCCAGACTTTTCCTCGCATTTTAAATAAAGTCCGTCCTTCTGATAAATACTTCTAATTTCAAATACATCAGAATTTATTAACAATACCATATTGTCAGGTGCTGTTGGACGAATAAAATAACTCCTGTATTTCAAGGCTTTGATTTTGTAATTTTGTCGCTTCAGGATTTCAAACATAGGTTTCATAGGAGTTTTTGTGCGAGTAATTTTCTGCTCACATAAGTAACGTCTTGCGAATTGAGCGAGAGGTAAATGTCCAGATCGTATGAACTTTCGGATTTTACCTAAAAAATTTTCAAAAGCATAAGCTGAAAATTGACTCGTAGGTAGACCAGTAAATTCCACATCGTCAGCAAGATGAGCTACATTATGCATATTAATTACCAAAGACTTTTCTCCGTAATGTTTTTCTAAATCTAGACAAAATTTCGAAAGTATACCTCTGACGAAATTTACGTGAGTTCATATTAGGTTTTCATTTGAAAGTGTTCTTGTTGCTACGTGAAATAATAAAAAGTGATTATAAAGATGATCAGGTATAATATTTTTGAATATTATAGGTCCAACTGTTTGACGAATCAATCGAAATTCTGTTGCTTTGAACTTTGATAAATATTTTAATGATCTTGGTTTTCTAGAATATTCCTTTGGCATTTGATTTCTTAAATCTTCCAATCTTTTTGAAAGTATTCCCAGTTAGTTTTACTTATTTTAATTTTTTTTTCACCATTATACCAATAATTTAGAAGTTTACTGGTTACTCCATTATCTAAAAGATGCATCGGATCTAATACTATAGATCTAACCATGTCTATCGGAGGTTTAATAGTAATTAGAGGTGTAATTTTTCTGTGATGTTCTGGGTCATCATACGCACGAAATGATTCATCAGTTCTCAAAAAAGCATCATCAAATCCATAAACAGTAGTTCCATCAATTTTTTTACCAACAACAGTACAACGTTCACAAGCATGGAAGCCTCCATTATGCTTTACACCTTTTATGAAGCTTCTAGCTGGGGTGTCGCAAACGATACTATTTATTTTAACCGAAAATAAATTATCGTCTATTTTCAAACCATTTAATTGAAGATCATTAATTTCAATAATCAATTTATTAAAGTATTGTACCAGCTCTTTAGGCTTAGAGTGACTAGACTTAGAGTGACCAGTTTATTATTAAGCCATACTAAAGCATACCTTTGCGAACCTGCCTAAGATGTCTAATAATAATTTACTATATCAATATTAATTATAACTGATGATAATCATCTATTTTTATCCCATGACAGTGAGTTAGGAGTTATGAAACTATATAATTTGAGTTTTGTCATTCAAGGAAATGTGTAACATGGCATATTAACGAGTATATCAAAACCATAATTTTGTTTATTTAAGATCAATCCAATATCAAAATATCATACATACTTAAATACTAATATACTTAAATTGTTACTATCTGTTCAAGTGGCCAGCATTAGCAGTCTTTTGACTTTGGTATACATCTGGGTCTCAGCAGTGAGGCTTGATGCAAGCTTAACAAACGACTGCACAGTTTGTATATATTTCTGTACTTATGTGGTACTAACAATTTCAAACTCTTCAAATATTAAAAAAAGTATTGTATTACATACAGGTTGGTTTTAAATGAAAGAGACTGATGCCTCGATGTAATAATGGTGAATTTGTCATATTTTATTACATTTACAAAAACGAAATAATACTAGAATTAGACAAAATGAGCAGAATTGATTCTGCTTTGAAGCTTTGTGAAATATTATCTATCTTCATTAAATAAAATTAAATAATACCTTAAATTGCTAAGTGAGAGTTAGCAAGTTTTAATAACATCTATTAACATGCTTGAATTTTGAAGTGATAAGCAAGAAACTATACTGCATTAATTATCTTGCATAAGTATCGTTCGATGGTAACTTGTATCGACAGTCGTATTTACCTACCGAGCAGCCTGTGATTATTTTATGCTATTGTACATAATAGCATTTATAAATTTGGTTATACCGAGTCATTTTTTGATAAAAGTATCCCTGATAAAAAAACAAAAAAAAATTAGAATATATTGGAGATGACGAATTTTCAATTTTTTTCAATATTTATGATCATTTTTTATACTTTTGTATTTCTTTTCTTGTTTAGAATTAACATTTTCAATTCTCTTGAGTTTTTTCAATAATAAGCTAAAATGATAATCTAAAATCAAACAATGATGACAAATTCTTATAGTATTAATAGTAATAGTTTTCTCAAGGTCAATTTTTCGTAATAATAATAATAATTATTATTATTAATAGTTAATGATTAATAATGATAATGATAATAATAACAATTATAATTAATAGTTAATGATCAATAAAGATAATTATAATTATAGTAATAATAATGAACATGTACTGGCTTTATAGTTTTCTGTAACTATATTATATGAAAAAAAATTACTGGAATTCGAGTAAACATAATATTCCAGGAAAAAAACATAACATCAGTTTTCTGTTGTCCAATAATAGTCTTCTTATGGTATTGTTTGTGTATATACCAATATTAGTATCAACGAGATATGTGTTCTATAGTATGTCTACAAAAGTGTTAGTTTTTCGTGAAACGAAATATTGCGATGAATATTAGTGTGTTGATTGTAAAAGAGTGTGGTATGGAATTATGGCCTTTTGACTGATTCGAAAAAATCTATAAGGGACATTTTTTTTTTGTTTATTTTGCGGACTTTCGATCGATTAACTTGAAAAAATAAATAATTTCGTTATTTAATAATATGATTATCATTTCTATTTTTATTTTAATTATTATTAATATTATTACAATGATTATCTCAATCGTTAATCGTCATAGTTGAAGTTCTTGCAGTAATTTTTAAAGAAATAGTTTGAATAATCTATATTATGGCCAAAAGATTGATCTAATAAAAAAAAAGTTTTTTAAAAAAAAAGTAGTAGATAATTTTATTTTCTATAATAAAAGTTTATTATGATTTTTTCATACGACCAATATTTTCATCGTTATTTTAAACTGAAGATTCATAATAAATCATATAAATTTAAGCTGATTTAAAAAATTTTAATTTTGAAATTATGACTTTTTTATTAGGTCAAAGAAAAATCATAAAAAGAAATTGTTTAATAAAATTGAATTTCATACAACTTTTATTAAAAAAATTTAATTCAACGAATCTCGTCTATACATAAAAAATTTGTCATTAAATATTAAATCTTATTTTTAAATTGCAGCAAAAGTCGTGTTCTTATTAATAATATAACTTAATTAACTAGTACATGAATGTTTGTGATTTATCATTTCATTTTTTATTTTAATAAAATAAAAGTGTCAATTTTTTCATGTGACTCAATAATGTTTTTTTCTGATTTTTCAAGATATCGATTGATTAACTTGCGAAATTAAATAATTTTGTTATTTAATCTAATTAGTACAATTTAATTATTATAATTTCAATTATAATCAATATTATCATGTTATCTTAATCATTAATGGTCAAGTCCGAGATTCTTGCTCGACATAACAGCCATAGGATTGATTATATAAATGAAGTTTTCAAACAAATATCGGAAATGTAACCTTCCTGTAATAGAAGATTCTTATAATTTTTTTATGCGATCAATATTTTATCATCATTCCAAACTAAAGATTCATAATGAATGAAATAAATTTGAGCTGATTAGAAAAATTTCAATTTTGGAATTCTGATTTCTCTATTGGTCTTAGAAAAAAATTGTATGAGACATTTTTTTCGAAAGTTAAATTTGGACCAATTTTTATTTCAAAAAATTTTTTAGACCATCAAAATTTTGGCTCTAATATCAATAAATTTCCATTGATTATTGTCTGAAATTTCATTAATTATCTTTCATTCATTTTTCGAAATTTCTTAGACATTATGAGTTGGTAGATTTTTTGTGTCTAATAGTTTTATTATCGTTTTATATTCAAGTCTTCAATTCAAAGTTAATCGCGTACTTCACACAACATTTTTAACATGCCGCTGAAAAATCGGGAAGTTTTACCCCGTTTTTCGAAAATCGAGTTTTTAACTTATGTTGATGTTTTGAGGTCCTAGGAAGTCTCCCCGAATGTTTCCGCGGTGATGTCCGTATGCCTTTATGTGTGTGTGTGTGTGTGCGTGTGCGCATGCGTGTGTGTGTGTGTGTGTGTGTGTGTGTGTGTGTGTGTGTGTGTGTGTGTGTGTGTGTGTGTGTGTGTGTGTGTGTGTGTGTGTGTGTGTGTGTGTGTGTGTGTGTGTGTGTGGCCGTATGTAAACCTCTCATAACTTTTGAACGTCTCGACCGATTTGATCGCGGTTGGTGACATTCGAAAGGGCTCGACCAAACTTAGATTTTGAATACAATTTAGACCGATTCGAACCGGTATATTTTGAGAAATCTCAAAAATACTTCAAAAAAAATTTTTTAAATGTGGTTTTTGTGGAATTACTTTTAAACCACTACTGATCAATTCCAGAAACTAATCAGCTCTCAACATCAAAAAACCACGTCGCTCGCCGCTAGCCCGGTCACAATCGATTCATTCCTTTATGAGTTATCGTTGTCGAAAAAAAAAACAGAAAAAAATGTTTTTTCGGAATTACAACGAAATTCCTACTTCGATCGATTAAAACTCAATGACTCTTTATGAGGCCTGAAAAACTGCGTCGAATACCACCAACCTTGTAAAAATCGGTTAATTCATTCAAAAGTATTGCGGTTTTAGAATTTAAGAAATAGTTGTCATATTAAACTTTTACCAGATTTTTGAGCTCGGAGTAAGTACAATTTTGAGCGCTTAAATATAAAATTAACGGGAAGTTGCAGGGATGGCCTTTAGGGCCAACCGTTTTTCTATTTTTTTTTTTTATAATATTACTTTTTTAAACCATTTTGGAATCTTACAATTATGGGTTAATTTTAACCTATAACTTTCAGAAGAAAAATGATCAACGGTAACCATAGTAACGGTAACCATGGCAACGGTAACCATGGCAACGGTGACCATGGCAACGGTAACTATGGTAACGATCACCATGGCAACGGTAACCATGGCAACGGTAACCATGGCAACGGTAACCATGGCAACGGTAACCATAGCAACGGTAACCATGGCAACGGTTTTGGGGCGGGTCTTTTTATATTCACTAACAATTTCAAGGACATACTGTTTTTGATCTTCGTGCTTAGCTAGAGTGTTGATATATTCTTCAGTCAATTTGACAGCTCGCTCTGCAGAATCATTGACTACTTGTAGATGCTGAACAATTTCCAAACCTTTCAAATAATCTGGATGATCTGACCATAAACTATCATCTAGTTGAAGAAAGTTTGTGTCAATACAAAATCTTTCGAAAAATTTGAGGGAATTCGAACTTATAAAATAATCAACGTTTTTATTGAGAAACCAATTAAAATCCTCCAAGTTGAAAATAAAGCGTTTAGGATAGTCAAACTGATCCTCATCACTTGATGTCAAAGCCGCCACCATTTTTTGCTTTACGTCAGAAGAGATATTTTTATCAAAAAATGACAAAGCAGCTGTTTCAGGACTTAAATACCATAAATGGTTTTCAAATTTTACTAAAACTGCTTCTGATAATTTTTGATCAATCACACGATACTTATAGACTGCTTTAAGGAATTCAAGATCTTGATTCGGAGCAGTTGCGGCTAAAGGTGCCGTTTACCAAAATGAAATGTAAATAAACACAATAAATACTGAAGAGCCCAAAAGCTCAAAACAGCTACTTTTTTATAGAGCTCAAAAAACTACATCGATTGCCGCCAACCACCTGAAAATCGGTTAATTCATTCAAAAGTTATTGCCGTTTGAAAATTCAAAAAATTGTGTCTTTAAACTGCTATCAGAGTTTTGAGCTCGAAGAGCTCAAATTGACACAAAAACAATATTTTTGAGCTCGAAGAGCTCAAAAACGTAATGTGTAGTTTGAAGCGTTTAAGTACAAAATTAGCGGGAAGTTGCAGGGATGGCCTTTAGGGTGAACCGTTTTTCTATTTTTTTTTTATCAGTATTATTTCGTTTGTAAATAGCAGTCATTTTATTTTTATTATATCTATTGTTAAATAAGTAAATTATTTTTTTTTAAAAAGGAAAGTATTGTAGCGACAGCTACACCAAATTTTAAGTCCCACTCGGGTGACTTCGGCGAGACTCGTGTGTAGCCGCCGGCGCGAGCCTCACATACACACACATACATACGGTCTCGAGCAACCGAACTGCGTCACGCGCTTTTTTGCTCTGTACAATTATTCCTCATATTTTGTTATCAATAAATATCACGTTAATATTTAATTCTTTTGAGTTTATTAATTAAGTAGTGATTTTCCCTAACCATAAATCCTACATTGGTGACCCCGACGTGATAATAAGTGATATAAAGTGAGTGAAGCGGTGAATAACCCGCGTTTTTTATCGGCTTACGCAATCGCCACGTGTCGTGAAATTGTGAAATAAATTAATTTAGCGAAAATTATCACCACCGGTGCATTGCCGGGCAACATTTGGACGTTTTGCCGCATCGGTAATTAATTTAAGGGACCATAAGTGCGAATTAAACTGGTGAAAAATTTTCTGACGAAATCTCAGGAATTTGGCAAGTACTACTGCGCAACAGCTTCTCGCATAATTCTCTCGTGTTCATGTTACACTCGTGTGATTTCCTTTGTGTTCTAGCAGTGACGTAGTGCATTCCATTAGACAATGACAAAGCACAACAAAGACGCAATTCCCGCTGCCGTCGCACAAATTGTTACACCGCCGATGTTCGTCACTCCCCCTGTGGTTTTTAATCCGAAGACAGCCGCGCTGTGGTTCGCGCAACTGGAGGCGCGATTCGAGACGTATAACATCGCTGACGAGAAACAAAAATTTAATCACGCAGTTTCTCTTTTAGATGCAGATGCCGCAGTAGAAGTCGAGGCGCTGATCGTCACACCCCCAGCGGTCAATCCGTACACGCAGCTCAAAGAAACACTGATAAAATGTTTTTCAGCCTCTGAATCCTCGAAGCTGCGAAAACTCCTAGATGGTGAAGCCATCGGAGACCGCACACTGACACAGTTCCTCCGTCACCTCAAAGCACTCGCTCCAAGGATCGACGAGGCGGTAATAAAAGTTAAATGGATAGCTAACCTGCCGAAAAAGACCCAGGAACTGCTCTCTGTATCTTCAGACAACGCTACACTGGACCAACTGGCAAAAACTGCCGACGAAATCCACGAAGTCTATCCAGAGAAGCACACGGTAGCTGCCGCTTCAGCAATGCCGGAAACTTCGCCACTCGAGAAGGTAGTCGCAGAATTGGCTCAGCAGGTCGCATCTTTAGCCAACGATTTACGCCAGGAGCGTGGAAGAAGCAAGTACCGTAGATACAACCCAGCGTATGGGAACTCGAGTCACAACAAATCAAACTCGAAAAGACGAGTCAACCCATCAGGCATCTGCTGGTACCACGAGAAGTTCGGAGACAAATCTTACCGTTGCTTCCCAGGGTGCAAACACCAGGGAAACGCCAACGGGAGTCAGTAGAGGCGGACTGCGACTCCCTATTATCGTCAAACCGTCTTTTCGTAACAGATCAAGCCACGAACACACTTTTTCTCGAGGATTCTGGCTCTGACCTTTCAGTTTACCCTCAGGGGTGGTTAAGATGCAAATCAGAACCGGCTGGATACCAACTCTACGCCGCAAACGGTTCTTTGATAGAAACCTACGGTTTCATCACATTGTCGTTAAATCTAAGTCTACGTCGTGAATTTACCTGGAGATTTATTATCGCCGACGTAACAAAACCAATTATCGGGGCCGATTTCATGAGTCATTTTGGCTTACTCATCGACCTAAAGAACAAGCAGTTACGCGACGGCACAGCCGGTCTCCAGACTAACGTCGATTCCATCGAGTCCGATGCAAATTGCATCAAAATCGTCGAAGGTGACTCAGAGTATCACAAACTCTTCTTGAAGTACCCGACTATCACTCGTCCAGAAGGAATCGTCGCGACGAAGAAGCACTCAGCAGTGCATCACATCAAAACGACGCCTGGACCCCCAGTATCGTGCAAAGCACGACCTCTAGCGCCGAATAAATTAAAAATCGCGCAAGAATTCCGACAGTTGATCAAACTCGGAATAGCTCGTCCATCAACCAGTGCCTGGTCATCTCCTTTGCATCTTGTGCCCAAGAAATCAGGAGAATGGCGACCGTGTGGCGACTACAGACCACTCAACGCACGCACTGTGGACAACAAGTACCCGATCCGACGACTTATCGACTGCGCAGCAGCTTTGAAAGGTAAAAAGGTATTTTCTGTTATAGTTTTTGCAAAAGCGTATAACCAGATACCAGTCGCCGAAGAAAACGTCGAGAAAACGGCGATAATCACACCATTCGGACTATTCGAGTTCCTGTATATGACGTTTGGACTCAAAAATGCCGGACAGACGTTCCAAAGCTTCATCGACGAGGTCACGAGAGATCTTCCTTTCGTATTCGCCTACATCGACGACCTCCTCGTAGCATCAGACGACGAGGAACAGCACCTGGAGCACCTGGACATGCTCTTCAAACGTCTCGAGGAGTACGGAATCGTAGTCAACGTCGCAAAATGTGTACTAGGTCAACCTGAGGTAAAGTACCTTGGTCATCTGATCAACGAAAAAGGTATCAAGCCGTTGCCTGAGAAGGTACACGCAATTATTAACCTAAAATTCCCGAGCACAATTGCTGTTCTGCGCGGTTTTCTTGGTACTATAAATTTTTACAGGAGATTCATCAAGAACGCAGCCCACATCCTAGCACCGCTGAACAAGCTACTTGAAGGTCCAAAAATTAAAGGTTCAACCCCGATTGTCGAGACACCTGAGCTCCGAAAAACTTACGAGGACGCAAAGCAAGCCCTGGCTGATTCAGCCATGCTTGCTCACCCGGATGACGAAGCACCATGGGCGATATTCTCCGACGCATCTAATTCTGCTATTGGAGCAGTTTTCCAGCAGCACGTAGACGGCAAATGGCAGCCGTTAGCTTTCTTCAGCAAGAAGCTGCAGCCGTCGATCCAAAAATTGTTGACTTACGACCGTGAACTACACGCAGTCTACGAAGCAGTGCGCCATTTTAGGCACATGTTTGAAGGTAAGCACGTTACAGTCTTCACTGATCACAAACCTTTGCTTTACGCGTTTCAGCAACGCACAGAGAGAGCCACGCCATGGCAGTTCCGTCGTTTGGACTTCGTTGGACAATTCACAACTGACATCCGTCATGTTTCCGGTCACGAGAACGTCGTCGCCGACATGTTGTCCCGAGTCGAAGCCATTTCAACATCTATCACGACGCAGGAGTTAGTTTTTGCGCAACGCGGAGACCCAGAACTTTAAGACCTGCGCAATGACCAAAATTTGGCGATCCAGTGGCATCAAATCAAATTCGAGGACTACCCAATCTCGGTATACTGTGATGTTTCATCAGGTAAACCAAGACCGTACATTCCTGGTCCTCTTAGGAAGCAAGTTTTCGACTTGCTGCATTCCCTGGCTCATCCTGGAGCCAAAGCGTCGATAAAACTGGTCACAAAACGATACGTCTGGCAGGCAATGAGAAAAGATTGTCGAGAATGGGCCAGAGCCTGCCTAGATTGTCAGCTCAACAAAGTCCATCGTTACGTGTCGTCACCACTCGCTCGTTTTGATCTCCCAACGCAGAGATTCGAGCACATCCATATCGACCTGGTTACTCTACCAACATCGCACGGATACACCAAGTGTCTCACTGTCATCGACAGGTTCACACGTTTCCCGGAAGCTGTCGCACTGAAGAACGGCGACGCTGACACTGTAGCGCTCGCACTCATTCAGAACTGGATAGCCAGATATGGCGTACCACTGAGGATCACCTCAGACCAAGGAACGCAGTTCACGTCTGCGTTATTCCAAGCAATGACGAGATTTTTTGGCATAAAACACCTGAGAACAACCCCAGGTCATCCACAAGCCAATGGAATGGTAGAACGTCTGCACAGGACACTCAAAGCCTCCCTGCTGTGTCACAACGACACATGGTCCGACGCACTACCCGCAGTACTCCTCGGTCTACGAGCAGCCTGGAAAGAGGACATCCAAGCTACACCAGCTGAACTGGTATACGGTGAGCCAATCCGCTTGCCCGGTGAATTGATAGTCCCATCAAATAGGCACTAGGGTGTCCGTTATTTACCAATTTGGTTTTTGACTTTGCAGCGCCTCTAAAATTTTTAGTTCGTGACCTAAAAAAAATATCAGACCCATATAAGCCCTTAATATTGATATTGAACCTTGCCACAAAGACGATACATTTTCCATTTAAATAACATGGGGTTTTGGCACGTTTTACAATTAATTTTTCTGTTCGTATGCTAGTTCATATACGGCAACGGCAAACAAATATTCTTGTAGGAAATTGAACGCTCTACATAAACTTACTCTTAACTTTTTTCGATAAATTCACTTGCTCAAAAGTTATTCAAGCTCAAAGTTAAGCTAAAAATAATTTCTTTGTTTTTTTTTTATTTCGACCGAAAAATTGTCATTATTTATATAAAAATTAATTGTTTATCGCAAAAAATATTTTATTTCAACTGCATTATACGTAAAATTAGTGTTGCATATTCCGATAACCAGAAATTTAAATTTACAATCTGAGTTTCTCTTAAAATTTTGCAATTTATTTGCATATTTGAAAAAATGTAACAGGATTAATAAATTTTCGACATATTAGTGAACACAATTTGTTTTGTTAAACATTTCTTAGTGACATTTGGAAATTTCTTTTTATATTCACTAACAATTTGAAGGACATACTGTTTTTGATCTTCGTGCTTAGCTAGAGTGTTGATATATTCTTCAGTCAATTTGACAACTCGCTCTGCAGAATCATTGACTACTTGTAGATGCTAAACTAATTCCAAACCGTTCAAATAATCTGGATGATCTGACCATAAACTATCATCTAGTTGAAGAAAGTTTGTGTCAATACAAAATCTTTCGAAAAAT
>CAJNRD030001116.1:5775670-5788283 GCA_905319865.3 Cotesia congregata
GTTTTTTTCTTTATAAAAAGATATAAAATAAAAAAATTAAAAAATCCAATTAACCGATATGATTGTATATGATTTTCTGAAATTAGAAAAAATTTTGTTGTAAATTTAAAAATTAAAAAAAAATTTTGGAACGTACTTGGTGTGCGTCATATTTTGCATTTCAATTTTTTTAAAGTCCTATTAAATAGATTTTACGAATTTAATTAAGAGTAAAATATTTTGCAACCGCGCACACCAAGTACGGTTCCAAAATTTTTTTTTTAATTTTTAAATTTACAACAAAATTTTTTCTAATTTTGGAAAATAATATATACAATCATATCGGTTACTTGGATTTTTTAATTTTTTTATTTTATATCTTTTTGTAAAGAAAACAAAATTTTTTTTTCTTAATAGTCTTATGAACGTGGACTTGGCGCGATTTTCTTACAGTGAAACTGTTTTTGTTCGGATTTTGAGATACAACAGTGTTAACCTTAAATGTAAGATTTTTTAATATTTTTTTAATATTTATCTTTTTGTTATCCTTGTCATATTGTTATTAACAATGTGTTTTCTTTTGTACAGTTTGCCTGATGAAGTTGTGAAATACAACGAAACGTTGCAACATTTAAAAAATTTGACACTGAGTTATTTTTTATAGTCCAAGTTCCTGATAATTTTCATTATTGTTTAAGTAACAACGTTTATAAATAAATAATTTATTTTATTAATATTTACCGATTTAATAATAATTTATTTTATGTAAGTTAATTCCCGGAATCTTTTCCTGCAATTTACATTCCTATTTAATTAAATAATTTGAGGTACTATTTATAATTAATTACTTAGTATTGCTGATTATAAATTATATATTAATCCTGACTGTAAGTATTTCGTGATTTATTTTCCATTCGCATTAATTCGGATCGTTAATTGATCGTCCGGCGCGGCCCCTGGCATTTTTATTATTATTTTGGTAATTTTTAAATAAAATTACCTGGCGTCTTTTTCGTGCACTAACCCATCCTGGGGAGTTTCAAGTTCATTTTATTATTATTCATTGAAAAAGGGCGAGCGTAAGAACTTTACCCGGCCGGTATCTCCGCCTCCGGTGAAAATTTATTAAAATTTTCGGGAACAGTTTTGTTACAAAAGAAAACCGAAAAAAGTGTTTTTTCGGAGTTACTCCGAAATTTCTAGTTTGACCAATTGAAACTTAGAAATTCTTTATAAGGCTTAAAAAACTGCGTAGAATGCCGCCTACCACGTAAAAATCGGTTCATTCATTCAAAAGTTATTGCGGTTTGAAAATTCAAAAAATAGTGTTCTATGAAACTTCTATCAGACTTTTGAGCTCAAAGAGCGCAAAAGCACAGAAAAGGTATCTTTTTGAGCTCAGAGAGCCCAAAATAACACACAAATCGTATTTTTGAGCTCGAAGAGCTCAAAAAAAACGGCCATGTATTAACGGAATTAGCGGGAAGTTGCAGAGATGGCCTTTAGGGTCAACCGTTTTCCTAATTTTTTTGTAGGGTTTTAATTCTACTGTTCAGATATTTGAGTATTCCATTATTTTTTTTCAAGATCGGAGCTGAATCGTTCATTGCTGATACGAGAGTTGATGTTAAGACGGTGATGTTGCTATCAATCTCAGGTATTGATAGATTTCGATCTGCCGGAATGTCTTGGGTGTAGTTGGTGTTGGCTATTTTCTCGAACTTCTTCCATTTAATCGCTCGGATGTTACGGCAAGGCTTTGGGATGTGGTCTTGTTGCGTATGGCTTGGTAGGACTATTGTAAAGAGCAGGGCTCTATGGTCACTGTCATAGTCTGCTGTGTTAATTTTTCCATTAGATGTGAGATTGGTGATTATCAGATCCGTGATACAGACATCTAGAAAGGTCTTAGCCGGAGTGAACGAAGCTTCTTCCGTAGAGTAGATTTTAGCGCGGTATTTTGCCAGGGTGTCTTTTTCCCAGTTACGTAGGAATTTCCCTCTCTGATTATCATCTGAATCACTCCATTCTATTCTGCGGGCGTTTAGGTCGCCAGCTAGGATGAATGAGTTATTCGGGTTGTTTAGATCAAGGCGTTGTAGTAGGTCGTTAAGCTCGTGGATAAAAATTCTTTTGTTTGAGTTGGTTGTATAGCAGCTGATGATGAAAATGTTTGTAGTTGGTGAAGTTTCTGTTAGTAGTTGTACTATAGTAAATTCCAGTAATTCATTCTTATTAGAACTTGGGTATCTGATGATTCTGTGGCTAATATTATTTTTAATTATTATCGCTGTTCCACCACCTTGTTTGGAGGGGGCGATCAGTCCGAATTATGCTGTATGTATTTGATAAGAGGTAATGCTTGCTAGTCAATTTTGTTTCGGATAATAAGACAATGTCTGGCTTATATTCTTCGACTCTGGAGTGTAGTTCGAATCTTCTGACGTTGTGTTATAGTGAATTAGTATTTATGGCCATGATTTTGATCGCCGTTGATTGACCAATAGGTCTACTGGTTTCTGGATATTGGTAGTCATTATTTGGCTTAATATTCATGGTGGAGATTAAGGAAGCCAAATATGAAATCAATTTTTCTGGTGTTACTTTGAATTGAATGGTTGATGGTGACACTCATTTCTCTAACATTTGTTAGGGAGCAAATTTCATTTTTAATTTGCGCTAACCAGTCTGGCTGGGCGTTTTCTCCTATGGGCGGAGAAGTTTGCCAAGGAGATGGTTGTGATCTTTGTATAATTCCATTAGCTTGATTCCTGGAAGGTAGAGGAGGGAATGCATCTTTTTGCTGGGCAGCAGTATTTGAGAATTGTCTAGGTGGGAAGTAATTGCCGGTTACTTGGTCAATCTTCTTAGCAAGCGATTTATTTCTGCTTTGGAGCTCAGCTTTTTTACTAAGGTGTGCAAATTTGATATATTTGCATCCGGTATAATTTGCTGGATGACCAGGTTTACCATAATTTGCACATTTAAAATTTTCTCTTGATGTCGCTGTGTTGAGTAGACATTTGCCTGGTTCGTGTGTTTCCCCACATTTAACACATCTAAAGAGCATCTCGCAGTTCGCTGCCGTATGTCCAATTCTCTGGCATCTTCTACATTGAAGAAGCTTGTTTCTCCGCAGTCGTTCCCATCTTGTCTTCATGTGTAATACATTTTTTATTTTGAAGAGTTCCTTCAAGCTACTTCTCTGAGTAATTTACACTATTAAATGTCTTCTTTCCTGGTTATCATGTACGAATTTAAGCTCGGTGACTTTTTTAATTTCAACTGAGGGAATATTTCTACTAAGTAAGTCTTCTAGTGCTTGCTCTGTAGTATATTCCTCACTTACACCTTTTAAGAGTATGGACTTTAGCTTTTCACCTTTTGGAGTGAATGAATAAAATTGTATCTGGTTGCTTTTCAGCGCTAACTTGACTTTGTCATAATCAATTTGTTTCATAACCTGGATGGAGTGTAGTACCTTAGAAATGGAGACTGAGAAGGAGTCTTGAGGTAGTCCTGCATTTTTTAAGGTTTTGATTGAATCGCTTACTTTCTCTCCAGTTACAAAGATTAGAAGTGGTCTAAAAGTTTTCAAATTTTCAGGATCAATTGTCTGCGAAGAAGTTCCTGCTTGTTGGAATTCCTGTGTATTTTGTTGACTATGTGTATATGTCATAGGTAGTTTTCCAATTACGAGAGCACAATGCGACTCATTGCCGCACGGTGCCGCATTAGCACAATTATATATATTTATATATAAATTGGTTATATATGATTATATATGAAAAATGGCCAAATATAATCATATATAATTTTACGGTTATCACACCAGCGGTCATCCATCCAACTATTAACCCTGCTCAATGCTGCTTAACTTTGGTGATCTCCGTGCGTCTTGAAGTTTCTGTCTGCTATGCTGCTGTCTTAGATGATGTTGGTAGTTTTCCAATTACGAGAGCACAATGGGACTCATTGCCGCACGGTGCCGCATTAGCACAAGTTTAATTGAAACAGATTAGTTAAGAAATGCAGCAGTAGATCGCGTTGGTATTGCTTCGTTTTGAACAAAAATTCGAAAGTTTGGCAATCTAAAAATCTAAATATTTGTTTACCTGTATATTTAAATCTTTAAAATCTTTGAAAACATTCATGTTAAACAGCTAATTCAAAATTATATCATGACAATGCTTACAAATATATAAAAATCTAAAAAATGATTTCATTTTATAAAGATAAAGAATAGAAAGAATATAAATTCGCTTAAGTTAGTCATCAATAATTAAATATTAGATATAAAAATATGATAGTTAAATATAATTTGTGTTATTGTATATATTTAATTTTATTGCAATAATAATTATTTATCAACAATAATAAAATACACTTACAATTGTCAAAAATAATAACTTTGATAGATAATAAGATAAACATTAATTATACCAACTCAATACAAAAAAAAATACTTTTAATTTTATGTAGACTCGTTGGTAACTCTCACGCATAACATCCCTGAGCAAAGGTTTTTTGAGTGTCCAACTGTGCGAAGCGTTGCTGTTATTGGAACACTCTAAGCTGCGCACAATGCCGCATTATGCGCTCTAGTGCTGTAGTTGGAAAACTACCATAGTTTCAACTTGGTCTGACTCCATGATGTTGTTGTTGTCATTTGGAGTAGCAGTTTCGAGTTGTTAAGGTGTTCAAACTGGTTGGAGGTGTTAAGTGGCGCCTCTGGTGTGTTTTCGATGGATTTACCTTTGGTAGTTTTACGTGGTTGTGTAAAACCTTCTTTATCGACACTGGGCAACGAGTTTCGACGTGAATTTGTCAGTGCAGATCTAATATTTGTATTATTATTTTTTTTTGCTGTGTCTTGTTCTTTTTCCCATTTTTTAAAGGCAAGGTCTAGAGTAAGCGAATTCTTTTTTAAGTAAATCGTTGTCATTCGCAGGCTTTTTTTGTCGAAAGTTGATGGAGGCTCCGCTGTTGCTTTTCGTTTTAGGCTGTGATTGGCCGCCATCTTTGCAGATGAGACAGCTTTCCACAGAAGCAGACAGTCGGCTTTATTTTGCCGAGATTTTTAGCGTTGTTTTTGTACACTTACAACAAACTAACACTTGCAACTTTTTATTTGTGAATTAACAATCAGTATTAACTCTCACAGTGAATTTTATATTGCACTGAGTACTATAAAAAAATTATATTAACATGCTACAGGCAAGTACACGATGCGCATCCAACGGCAGACATGTTGAGACTAGACTGACGCGCTACCTTTTTACCTACGAGACTTACTTGTAGAGCAGAGTTTGAAATAACTACTTTTATTTATTTAATTTCATCTACTTTTATTTAATTAATTTCAACTACTTTTATTTAATTAATTTCAACTTTTTTTTATTGTTTTGACATTATCTCAAAGTCATCCTTAACGCATGGAAAATCAAAAAAAAGTTGAAATTAATTTATTACTCAATATTTTCACGTGATGAATTCAAGTTTCAATCCTCAAAATTACAATACTATGTATCTGCATAACTTTACCTTATTTAAAACTTGCCAAAAAAGAAAAAGAATTTTTTTGTGAAATTCAAAAATTGATATTTTTGAAAAAAAAATACCCTTCTAAAAATTTCAGAATTTTTAAAATGATCACTATGCATTTTACACAAAAAATTGAGCTAAAATTTTAACGTCGATCGTCATTTTTAACGATTTTCAAAAATTCAAAATTTGACAAATTTGGCATTTTTGAAAATTTTTTTCTAAAATATTTTTTATTCAATAACCCTAAGTGTCTCCTTTTAAACAAAAAAAAGGCCATTCCTATATCTACAATAGCGTTCGAGATATTACAAAAAAAAAATTGATAAACTGAAAAAATTGCAAAATTTTGAATTTGCATATCTTTTGAAAAAAATTTTTTTACTGTTTTTCGTTTGGCAGAACTTCGTTTTATGATAAACGAAAACTTCTGATGAAAATTTGTCCAAATCGAGAGAGATCGATTCCAACTATTTGTCGATCTGACATAAAATGATTGCCAACTATTTCTTTAAATTTCGAAATTCAGTCATTTTTAAGTGGCTGTAACTAGTCTTTTTGTAGAGATAATCATACTTTGTCTTAGAGTTTTGTAAAGCCCAAAGACTCTACTTTAAGAATATAGAATCGTTTTTTGTAAAAAATTGCGTAAATTATGTGTAAATTCAATTTAAAACAAAAAAGAATTTTTCCCATGTTAATTAAAAGGGAAACTAAAATAAAAAAAGTGACCCCTTAGAGTTAAGCTATAGGGCTCGTGTTTGGTGAGGATTTTTTTTATATCAAATAGAAACATTTGAGAGGGTAAGAGTTAAAAAAAAACAAATTAAAAAGTTTTTTTGAATCACCCTAATAAGTATATATAATTATATATAAATTTTTTTACCCGGGAAATCGCAGACTTTATTTTATTTCACAAAACTGTATCGTAGCTGGCAGCGTAGGGGCCCCATCAACATCTGGAGCGGCTGGTGATGTACTTAAGGAACTCTATGACAGACTCTTTAGGCGCTCAAATCTTATGATCTATGGCCTACCAGAAGATGAATCCCGAGGCGCAGAGAATGGTAATTTAAATTTAAAAATCTCGGATTGTTTTTCGGCACTTTTAGCTAATCCAATCGCTGAAGCTAAGTGTAAATTCAAGTGTGTGCGTATGGGTAAAGTACTAGTAAATAGTACCAACCCACGTCCTGTTAAAATTATTTTCAATTGCCTTGACTCTGTTGATACTATCCTGCAAGAGTATATCCGATTAAGGACCAAGAAGAAGCTCCCACCATCACTCCAGCACCTGGTTATTGCAAGAGATCAGACTCCTACACAGAGGCAAGAATATCTGGCCTTGAAGGAAGAGGTGAAGAGGCGTACTACAGCAGGGGGAAAGGATCTACGGATAGTGACCAGAGGGACCCAACAGATTATTGTTCAACCTTAAATACAATAAACTAATTATTTTTTATAAATATTCATAACACTGAAGTTAGCCGTCGGCTGTCAATTTTAAAAATTTTTTTAACAAATCGATCACAATAAAAAAATGCTTCTAAAAATTTTCACTTTTAATTTTTATTAATTTTTACCTGTGGAACTTTTTGATCATATTTTTTTTATAATAATTTAACTGTTATAAAATAAGAAAAAAATTTTTTAATTTATCTGTCAACTTCAGTGTCATAAATATTTACCGTTAAAAATTAAAAAAAATTTCTATGTATTTTCATTACAAAATTCTATTTCCTAATTTACATTATTTAATTTGAAACTATGGGAAATCGTCAATAGTTTCACATTATTTGGTGTACGTGATAATAGATAGATTTATTAGAAAATTTGTTGACAACCATTTATTAACAAAACAAAACCGATTATGACGTTTTTATCTTATTATTCATTGATTAATAAAAATCAAAGTTATTTTGTGTATAAATAAAAACGTATTATACACTAATAAACGCGTATTAAATACTAATAAACGTTTATTAAATATTTATAAATACGCATTAAATACTAATAAAATCTCAAAACTGGTCCAAATAAAAATTTTATTTGTATTTAATAAATATTTTATTTGTGCATGAGCCAAATACTTGTTTTACTAAATACGAATAAGCGATTATTAGTATTTAATAAAACTGTCTCTCAGTAAAGTTAACAAGTATTCAATGACGAAAAATTACATTTACTTTGATATATTTGATCGTTTCTCCTAGTAAGATGGATTAAATTAAGGATATACTACACAAAAACAATTTTTTAAAAATAGTTGAGCTGCAATATATCTCGAACAAATCAGCTGACTTCGAAGCGATTTACAGCGATCGAAGCAGTGTTTTTAATTTTTACAAAATTTTAATTACAGAAAAATTAAATTAACAAAAACTTTTTAAGTATTTTATAAAAATAGTAATTTACAGGGAAAAAAGTGATCGGTGTGTCTACCGATTAGCGTTCGGTTGTCTCAACCGAAAAAAATCTTCTAGCAGTAAAAAATAATCTTAAAATATTCATAACTATATTTATATTTTGGTTGTTAAAATAGTTTTATGTTAATTAAGAAGTAAAGGGTAACGAGTATCTTCAACAAAGTACTCCTACAACAGCACTTAAAACATGAAGCATTAGCGAAAACTTGTTCGCTTACTCCATATTAAGCGTGAAAACTAAAGACAAATATAGAATGAAATGACTAAGCTAGTTTTAGTAGCTTTTCGTGAGCTCTACTAAAAAGTTCTTGTTATAGCCTGTGAAAAATTCAATCGATTACAATTAAATTGTATTAGCGTATGTCATTGACGTTCACATAAACGGATAAAATTAAACAGTAATGATAACTGTTTCGTACAATTATTATAAAAATGTTAACAAATAGTAGAGAGTAGTGTATGACACACGACTTGTTAGTGCCAGCGCACGACTTAGTAATGTGCAGACAGTAACCAGTAGTTTATATATAGCGCTCTCTACTGCCCAAGCATTTAAGCTTCATTTTTTTCCAAAAGACTACTGAGTACTGCACGAAATAATAGCAAGTGCATTAAAAAAAAAAATTAAGAAAACGGTTGACCCTGAAGGCCATCCCTGCAACTTCCCGCCAATTCTATACCTAAACACTCGAAATTGCACTTAAGACGTTTTAGAGCTCTTCGAGCTAATAAGTACAATTTGTATATTATTTTGAGCTCTCCGAGCTCAAAAAAATCGATTTTGTATGCTTTTGAGCTCGAAGAAGTTTGAGAGAAGTTTGATAAAACACTACTGTTTTAATTTTCAAATCGCAATAACCTTTGAATGAATGAACCGATTTTCACACGGTTGGTGGCATTTGACGCAGTTTTTTAAGCTTCATAAAAAATTTGCAAGTTTTTACTGACAGAGTGGAAAACATCGGAGTAATTTCTCAAAATCTACCGGTCTGAATCGTTCTAAAATATATACAAAATCTAAGTTTAGTCAAGCCCTTTCGAAAGGCACCAACCGCAATCAAATCGGTGGAGCCGTTCAAAAGTTATAAGAGGTTTCCATACATACATCCACACATCCACACATCCACACATCCACACATCCACACATCCACACATCCACACATCCACACATCCACACATCCACACATCCACACATCCACACATCCACACATCCACACATCCACACATCCACACATCCACACATCCACACATCCACACATCCACACATCCACACATCCACACATCCACACATCCACACATCCACACATCCACACATCCACACATCCACACATCCACACATCCACACATCCACACATCCACACATCCACACATCCACACATCCACACATCCACACATCCACACATCCACACATCCACACATCCACACATCCACACATCCACACATCCACACATCCACACATCCACACATCCACACATCCACACATCCACACATCCACACATCCACACATCCACACATCCACACATCCACACATCCACACATCCACACATCCACACATCCACACATCCACACATCCACACATCCACACATCCACACATCCACACATCCACACATCCACACATCCACACATCCACACATCCACACATCCACACATCCACACATCCACACATCCACACATCCACACATCCACACATCCACACATCCACACATCCACACATCCACACATCCACACATCCACACATCCACACATCCACACATCCACACATCCACACATCCACACATCCACACATCCACACATCCACACATCCACACATCCACACATCCACACATCCACACATCCACACATCCACACATCCACACATCCACACATCCACACATCCACACATCCACACATCCACACATCCACACATCCACACATCCACACATCCACACATCCACACATCCACACATCCACACATCCACACATCCACACATCCACACATCCACACATCCACACATCCACACATCCACACATCCACACATCCACACATCCACACATCCACACATCCACACATCCACACATCCACACATCCACACATCCACACATCCACACATCCACACATCCACACATCCACACATCCACACATCCACACATCCACACATCCACACATCCACACATCCACACATCCACACATCCACACATCCACACATCCACACATCCACACATCCACACATCCACACATCCACACATCCACACATCCACACATCCACACATCCACACATCCACACATCCACACATCCACACATCCACACATCCACACACACACACACACACACACACACACACACACACACACACACACACACACACACACACACACACACACACACACACACACACACACACACACACACACACACACACACACACACACACACACACACACACACAGACATACAGACACCATCGCGGGAATAGTCAGGGAAGCTTCCTAGGATCTCGAAACGTCGAGATTCAATGAAAACTCGATTACCGTAAAACGGGGTGGAAACAATAACTTCCCGATTTTTGAAAATCTTCGATTTTCTCAGTGGGAAGTTAAAAATTAGGAAAACGGTTGACCTTAAAGGCCATCTCTGCAACTTCCCGCTAATTCCATACTTAAGTGCTCAAAAAAAAATCATTTTAGTATCATTTTGAGCTCTCCGAGCTCAAAAACCTTATCAAAGTTCGATCAAACACGATTTTTAAAATTTTCAAACTGTTATTACTTTTGAATGAATTAATCGATTTTCACGAGGTTTGCGTCGATCAACGGAGTTTTTTGAGCTCTATAGAAAATTTGGTACAAAAAAAATTGATCTGATGAAACATTTCGGAGTTATTACAAAAAAAAACTTGTTTCGATTTTTTTCGACAACGATATCTCAGGAACGCATCAACCCATTCTGATGCACTTGGTGGCGATCGATGCGGATTTTCAAGGTTAAGAACTGATTAGTTTTTGAGGTCATTCGGTTCAGCCAATTCGGAAATATTTTGAAAAAATAAAAAAAAAAATTTTTTTTTCAATTTCTCGAAATCTACCAGTCCGAATTGATTCCAACTAATAGGAAATCTAATTATTGCGAAGCCTTTACGAATGACACCAACTGCGATCAAATGGGTCAAGCCGTTCAGAAGTTATAAGAGGTTTACATAGACACACACACACACAAACACACACACACACACACAGTCAGGACATGGGTGTTTCCGAGAGTATCTACACCGCTTCAAGCACGATGACTCTTCGGAGTGCCCGACCTGCCCAGGAGTTGCTGAAGATGTGGAGCACGTCTTCTTTGTATGTCCTCGTTTCGACCCACAGCGTGAAGAGCTGGAGAGGATCCTGAACCAGAGATTGCAACCAGATTCACTAGTGGAAGCAATGTTGTCATCAGAAGCTGCCTGGAACGCTACCAACACGTTTGCAACAGAAGTCCTCAAAGACTTGCGTTCCACCGAAAGAAGAAGAGCAAACAGCAGAAGATAGAAGGAAGGTAGTTAACACCTTAGCCACCAGAAGGAAGAGCAGTAGCTAGATCCTCCCCTCACATCATCCTAAAAATAGTCAGGAAAGCTTCTTAGGGCTTCAAAACGTCGAGATCTGTTGAAACCTCGATTTTCGAAAAACGGGGTAAAACCAATAACTTCCCAATTTTTTGAAAATCATTGATTTTCTTAGCGGGAAGTTAAAAATTAACTTGATTCGAGAGGAAAATTCTTGAACCAAGAAAATAATTTTGAAAAGGGTAATTGTCTTGAATCAAGTCGAAAAATCCTTGAATCAAGTAAAATTTACTTCAACTAAGTAAAAATCCCACAGCGTGAAGAGCTGGAGAGGATCCTGAACCAGAGATTGCAACCAGATTCACTAGTAGAAGCAATGTTGTCATCAGAAGCTGCCTGGAACGCTACCAACACGTTTGCAACAGAAGTCCTCAAAGACTTGCGTTCCACCGAAAGAAGAAGAACAAATAGCAGAAGATAGAAGGAAGGTAGTTAACACCATAGCCACCAGAAGGAAGAGCAGTAGCTAGATCCTCCCTTCACGAAGTAATGCCCGACGGCGGTTTCCATGAGGGATTAGAGGAAAGAAAGAAAAGGGGTTTAGGGTTAAGTGGGTAGGGGCGTTAGCGTCGAGTTTAAGTATGACGCTGCGTCGAGTCGCCACAAATCCAGGCCAACAACTATGCCTAGAATCCGTAAAAAAGATTCCCCCCCCCATAAAAAAAAACACACACACACACTCACACACACACACACACACACATACACACACAAACACACAAACACACACACACACACACACACACAAACACACACACACACACACACACACAAACACACACACACACACACACACACAAACACACACACACACACACACACACAAACACACACACACACACACACACACAAACACACACACACACACACACACACAAACACACACACACACACACACACACAAACACACACACACACACACACACACAAACACACACACACACACACACACACAAACACACACACACACACACACACACAAACACACACACACACACACACACACAAACACACACACACACACACACACACAAACACACACACACAAACACACACACACAAACACACACACACA
>CAJNRD030001116.1:5795662-5811699 GCA_905319865.3 Cotesia congregata
CTCTTGCTCCAAAAAATTAAATATAAAGATAGAAGTAAATTTTCATTAATATTTTTATTGATTAACATGTCAAATGAGATCAAATAATATTGTATCATTTTTTTTCATTCAATATATATAATTGCACGCTAAAATAATATAAAATGGGTATCAAATATTCAAGAGAAAAATTTTTTCAAGGTGAGAAAATTTTTTTCTCAGCTGAAATAAGTGACGCTACTTCCCTAAAGTATCTAAAAATCTTGATCAAATATTAAAATTTAAGTTTTAATTTTTAAAAAAATTTCAAGATTAATTTTATAAATTATTTTTTGATTTAAAATTTTTATGAGTGATGAGTAGTCATTTTTTTAAATTATAAATTTTTATAGTCCGTAAATGAACCATGTATTATTAAATTTAAATTTAATGATGTTTAAAGTGGTGAAAATCAACCGTACACTCTTAATCATTTTAGTAGTAGGTCTTTAGCTTTAAATATCTATTATAAAAAAAAAAAATTTAGGTATGTATAAACCTAAATGATGAAGATCGATTAATCATTTGTGCAAATGACAATCAGCTCATTACGAATAATATGTCGTCGACTGAGGATGGAACGATAAATCACCTCACGACGGGATATTCTTGTTGTATAGTTGTCGCAGTTTTAAAATATATCGTTAACGAGATCGATAAAGAGATGGCTTTTAGATATGATCTGTACCAGTAGCTAAATTTTTTAACGATTTAAACGAGCATTCCGTGACGAGGATGATGATGATGATGATGATGGTTTAAGAAATAAATAAAAAATAAACTCTAAGACTTAAGAGTTAGCCGTCAGGCGAATACAAGAAGAGAAGAAGAAAGGATCCAGAATAAGGATAACAAGAGAAAGAAAGAGGAAAAGACAAAGACGAAAGGTGTTTTGTGGCTGTGTATTGAAAACGCGACAAATCCAGCCTAGGGAGAGAAGAGAAGATCCAGGTGTGCCTCACTACACTACACTCGGCAAAAACCGCTTACTCGATTAACTTTTACGACGCTTTTAACGTCCACGGCATCGATGGGATAGGAGTCAAGAATATTCTCGGTATATCTGGTCCTATCGATTAGCCCAAAAAAAGCCTTTTAAATTTAACGATTTATTTATTACAATTATTTATTTTCATTATCATTACAGCGTTGATATTATATCTCTTCAGGCATTTAATGTCTGTTTATATTTATAAATACCCAAGGTGTGAGTTTGTACCGATCACACTTAACTTGGACACGAGCTCTGCAGGAAATTACTTATTTTACAATGGTGGTCAATACATGTATATAAATGGTTAAACATTTATTTTATTTCAGGTGCTAATAACCGATTCTCTGCTCTCTCTTTCACTCGAGCTCTTTCTTCAGTACATTGATAGAGGAGTTAATTTATTAACTATTAATAATTGAATTTATTTGAAGACAATTATTTAATTTTTAAAATTTTAATAAATATTTTTTAACATTCAATAAATATTTTCAACAAAAATTATCTTCATAAATTATTTGCATTAATTATATTACATTATAATAACGTTTATTGTAAAATACTAAATTTTATCACAGCTCATAATTATCTTTTATATTTTTAAATATTAAAAAGGTTAATTTATTTAGTGAATTTAATTATTATCATATATTCCAGCTGTAGAGTTATAAAAAGTGTCAAAAGAAAATTGCTATTTTTGCTTTTTATTTTAAATAAATATTTATTAACAATTAACAAATATTCATTAACCATCAATAAATATTTTAATAAATTAACAAATAATTATTAACATTTAATAAATCGTATTTAATAAATAATTATATTAATTATTAATAAATATTTATTGAATCCTATAATGTTAAAAAATTATTTATTAACAATTAATAAAGCTTATTGAAAATAAACAAATCCTTCTATCAGTGTATAGACACTAAACTGGCTCCTATCTCATTTATGTATTATATGTACGAATAGTTTTGTATTATATCCAGCAATATAATACATACTTACAATATTGTATGAATACAAGAGTTGAGTTGAAACCCAAAGGCCCACA
Organism: Cotesia congregata; assembly: GCA_905319865.3. NCBI lineage: Eukaryota > Metazoa > Arthropoda > Insecta > Hymenoptera > Braconidae > Cotesia > Cotesia congregata. The sequence continues at coordinate 5,797,729 of CAJNRD030001116.1, forward strand.
CAACGAATATCTTAACACGCGTTATCTCACTCGATGTCGTTTCTTTATTTATGTCAGCGTGAAGGTAATTATAAGTGAGAATGAACGCTCAAGAGATAGGAGGTACATTTATTTATACTTAAATAATTTTCTTTATTTTATTTTTAAAATTAACTTTAGTATCTGGGAAACCAGTTTTTAAAAAATCTGGCCAATTCGCAAACGGGACGTTAACCCAGGACCTTCTTGTACTTAAGAATCTAATCAGATATTTATTTATATATATAGTTGTTGTTGTTGTTGTTGTTGTTGTTGTTGTTGTTGTTGTTGTTGTTGTTGTCCGCCGCCGCCGCCGCCGCCGCCGCCGCCGCCGCCGCCGCCGCCGCCGCAACCTTCGTCGTTGTTGTCTCCGACGTCGCTGCTCCCTCTCAATCTGTGCTAAATTATAATCAATGCGATTCTACCAATCAACAATGGAATCCTCCATGCAAAAAAAAATTCTTCGAGCACCATTATCAATAGTGAAATACGTTTGATTTTGAACATCATCTCTTGATACTGTAAACCACCATGCTTGAGTTGCTACATCTACGGTTAATTCAGCACTCAAACGAGCGATGGAAATGATTGGTTGTTGAAAGATTCTCCTTTGAATCACAACAGTTATTAACTCACATCGTATACGATCTATTAGTTCCTCTGAATCCCAGTTGGAGTAATCATACCAACGCATTGGTATGATTATAGCAAAATCAATATATCGATCAATCAATATCCTCTGAGGTTGATTCATTTTCTTGAAACTATGAAAAAAAAAAATTGTTTTAATATCATAAGAAATTATTTATTTATTTAAATTTGATTGATTATTTTTCTTTCAAAAATTTATCAACTTATTTTACAATTTTTCAGCATGCAAATTTATTATTATTTTTTTCAGCATCTCAATTTATCTCAATTCAATTCAATTTTTCTTTAATTTATTTCTCAATTTTTATTCATTTATATCTATTATAATTAATTAATTAATTAATTGATGTCATCAACTTTTTATTTATTTAGCTATTTTTTTTTGTAGTCAACTTATCACATCACTGATACTTTAATTTAATTTATCTTTTTATTTAATTTATTTTTTCTCAATTTTATGTATTTATTTATTTATTAGTTTATTTTAATTTTAATTTTTTTGTCTTAACAAACTCACCAGATCATTTAGATTTAAACTTTTATTTAATTTATCTCTTTAGTTAATTTATTTATTTTTTTCAATTTTATTTATTTATTTATTTAGATTTATTTATTTATATCTATTATAATTGATGTCATCAATTCATTTATTATTATTTATTCAGCTAATTTTAATTTTTGTCTTAACAAACTCATCACATCACTTTTATTTAATTCATTATTATTATTTTTCAATTTTAATTTATTTATTTATCTTAATTGAATTTATCACATCATTTAATTGATTAATTAACTTGATTTATTTAATTATTTAATCATTATTATAATTAACTAAGTACTCACATGTCACACTCGCTGTTTTCTAAAATGTCTGATAATAATGACCGTTTAACAGCATGTCCAGACCTGTTCTATGGTTGCCATCGTTCTTCTCAAAAAAACTATAACATTTCCGAAAACGGAAAACGCGACACCCGCGACACCCAAGCTTTGGGTGGAGACGGAGAATACAAAGTCTCATGGTAGTGACAGAGACAGCAACATGGCGGCTCTTGTAAACAAACCGGCGTGCTGTCGCCAGTCCATGCTTGGTTGTGTTGGTTAAAAAAATATAACAGTTGGCACTAAATTTTTGAAATAATTATCAATAATTATTAAGAATTTATTAAATAATAAATATCAATCATCAAAATGAGATGACATTGCTTTTAAATAATTTTATTATTCATTTAATGTTGAAAAAACTGGGAAAAAATTAAAATTTAAAAATTACTTGTATTTTTTTTTCATTAAAAAAAAAATTTTTTTTTTTAAATACTCTTGTAATTATATTTTATTTATAAAAATTTTTCAAATATTAATTATTAATTTTTTCTAATAAATTAACTATATTTGATGAATATAATTCAAAATCTCCCGCGACAAAAATCACTTGTCAATAAATAAATCAATTCGAGACGCCCTCTAACGAACCTTAGAATTTGTCTATGATGGTAACTGGACTATGTTGGTAAATAGAATTGTGCTATTAACATCAACTCTAAATTTAAAATATTTAAATTAAAATATTATTAATTTATTTGAAAAAATATTTAAATTTAAACTATTACTAATTCATTAAAAAAATTTTTAATTACTACTAATTTATTTAAAAAATATTTAAATTTAAACTATTATTATTATTATTATTAATTTATTTTTAAAAAAATTATTTAAATTTAAACTATTATTATTATAAATTTATTTTAAAAAAGTATTTAAATTTAAACTATTATTATTATTAATTTATTTTAAAAAAGTATTTAAATTTAAACTATTATTAATTTATTTAAAAAATAATTTAAAAGCTGATAATTAAAAATAATTATGTTTTATTGTTTTCTACAAAATTTACACTTAATTACTAATGGAATATCATTAAAAAATTCATCATATTCGATAGCTGTTCTTGTATAATGTTCATTACAGCGTCTGTATTTCATGATGTCCTTGTCCTCTTGAAGAGCTGTTGGTAATTTTGACCAGATACTGTTGATTTTGTCAGCAGCACATCCAATAATAAAATCTTTAGGTAGCATGACAATATCTTGAGGTCTCATATCTTCAATACTCAACTTGCAAAATAATTTTAGGGACTTTTCAAGCGATGGATTCCCGCAGTAATTTTTAACAAACCATTCTTTTAATTTTTTAACATTCTCTAAAGCACACCAGTACAAGTCAGCATGTTGTTCATGGTTACTGCAGAAATTACAGTAATAATCCAGGCGTTTTTTCAATGGTGGACAGTCCAGGTTCTCCAAGTCAATAATTGTCTTTGACTTGATAATATTTTGTAGCCAGCGTTTTTTCTCTAAGCCCTTGACATATATGAACTGCTTGTCAGCGGTTGCTTTGTCTATGACTTGGTTGAGTTTGTCATAAGCAACTTGTCCTTGACTCCAGGAAATTTTATGACAAGCAGCTATGATGGCTTTGTTAAGTCGCTGGTAGTGGTATGATTGAGAGCTCCACGAGTAAGGTGGCTTGAAGACTGTACTTGATATTTCTTCAATCTCCTGGTCAATGGTAATCCAAGCCAGCTCCTTGACTATGAAAGTTTCACCTTGAAATCCTTGAACGTCGATTATAATTTCCATGATGCTTCCAAGTTGAAGAAAAGGTGAGAAGTGAACCGCTGGGAAATCGCGACGTTTATATAATATTAGCCGTGGAAGGTCGCGATTGGTTGTTACTGAGTAGTGGGAGAAACGATTCGCGGTGAGAAAGGGGTTATGACGTCAGAGAGAATCGCGCGCGCTGCATAGATGGCACTAAAATTTGATTGGTTGTCGCGAGGTGGTGGTGGTGGTAGCGGCATCTCAGTGGGTCTGGAAGGGGTATCAGAAAGAATGATGCAATTTGTGAGAATATATAAACGGGTAATTCTGTGAGCATTTTCATTCTTAAATCTTCAGTGATACTATCAAGAACAAGTTCCTACTTAAGAAAAACTTTGTAAGAAAACTGTCAAGAAACAAGTTTCTCCTTAAGAAAACTTTGTAAGAAAACTTTCAAGTTTATACTTAAGAAAAACTTTGTAAGAAAACTTTCAAGGAACAAGTTTTTACTTAAGAAGACTCTAGCCAACAAATCAGTGCTTTCAAGTCAAAATGGATTTGAAAACAGTCATCAACAACTTGGTGGCAACAGTCATCACCGCATATGAAAACCTTGAGCAAGCTGATCAAGTTTCTCAAGAGACTAGTTTGAGGTGGTTTCAAATTTGTGAAAACAATGTCCAGTACTACACTACAATACTACTGGACCCCACCTCAAACGTTCATCTGCGACAATGTGTACAGTCAAACATTGCCATTTTAAACACCTATGGTGAAAAGTTTATAAGCTTGAGCCATAGAGTTGTTGGTGGTGACCTTGGTCATCAACATCAAGTTGCAGCTATCAAATGGCAAGATATGGAAAGTGCATTCCAGGATAGTGTTAAAACTGGATGTGTAATCAATCTTAGACACACCGATTTAAAAGCTTTTTTAAGAGAGGCTGAAAATATGGCTATAGAGAAGATCCAACAATCAATGCAGGAGCATGGTAGCTTAAAAGTCTACACCCAGCTACTCTGCAGATTTGAAAATCATAAAAATGATGCTGTTGTTGTAGAAACAAAGTCTTTTCAAACTAAGGCTTCTACAATATTAGCTAACACAGAACTGCATGAATGGTTCCAAGACAATGTTACAGATCAACTGCTGAAAAAAATTGAGGATTTTAATGAGAATCAGTCTGGATGGGGTTTGACTGAGATTCTCAACCTCAGCATCAACATATCGAGATATGCACCGCTCCAAGCAGGTCTCTCAACGTTTGTGCGACTTCCGAGAGACATTCAGAAGAAGAAAGCTGTTGTAAATATAATGAATGAAGACCACTACTGTTTCCTTTGGTCAGTCGTAGCAGCTTTATATCCAGTTTCATCAAACAGCTGTGTAACATCATCATATCCATATCCCAGCTCAGTTCTAGATCATACAGGTATAAAATTTCCTATAGAACTTAAAGATATACCATTGTTTGTAAAACTTAATGATTTAAAAATCAATGTGTACGGTATAGAGGCTAAAGAAGATGATGAAAAAGATCCTAGCATAATTGTACCGCTATATCTAAGCTCAAATCTTGACTGTCAAAAAGACACTATTCACTTACTTATGATAGAAACAAATATTACTTTAAATGATGACGATGATAGTATTGAAAACCATAGACCGATATTTCATTTTGCATTCATTAAAAATCTGTCACGTCTAGTAAAAAGTAGCATCACAAAAGGAAAAACAAAATTATTCTTTTGTGATCTATGTCTATGTCATTTTAAACTTGAAAGTTCTTACCAAAGGCATTACACTGATTGTCTTTCACATAATAAAGTTAAAATGAGCCTTCCTAGTCAAGAAAACAAAATTCTATCTTTCAAAAATCATATTTTCAAAGACCCTGTTCCGTTTGTTGTTTATGCAGATCTGGAAAGCGTTCTCGAGCAGGAAACAGACACATTCAAAAACATACTCCTCATAGCATTGCTTATTACTTACACTGCAATTATGACAATTCATTATCTAAATTTAACATCAATCTTTCACCTGATTGTATAAAATGGTTTGTCCAAGAGCTTGAAACTATAAGCCATCAAGTTAGCAATCTTTTAAGAAACCCTTTACCTCTTCCAAAGTTAAATAATGAGGAGCAAAGATCTTTCAATCAAGCAGTGAATTGTCATATTTGTGGTAAGTCATTCAATTCTGCCAGTGATAAGAAAGTTAGAGATCATTGTCACTTTACGGGTAAATTTAGAAGAGCTGCTCACAACTCCTGTAATTTGAACTTTCAACAGACACATATTATACCAATAGTTTTTCACAATTTGAGCGGTTATGATTCACATTTCCTTTTAGAATCTGTAACAACTGTTTTTAAAGGTAAAATTGAGATATTACCTATCAACAAAGAAAAATATATAGCTTTCACCAAGACTGTAGACGATACAACTATTCACTTGCGTTTTATCGACTCATTTAGATTTATGGCGTCTAGTATAGACAAACTTTCTTCCTACTTGACTGACGATAGCAAAATTATTAGAAGACAGTTTTATTCAGATCCTGAAGAATTAAAATTGGTAACTTCTAAAGGGATATTCCCCTATGAATATGTAGACTCATTGGAAAAATTAGATGTGACGAAACTACCCGACAAACAGGACTTTTACTCACGACTCAATGACAAGCATATCAGTGATGACGACTATACGTTTGCACAGAAAGTTTGGGATAAATTTAACATACAGACTCTTGGTGAATACTCGGATCTCTATTTAAAAACTGATGTCTTGTTACTGGCAGACATTTTTGAAAATTTCCGTTCAAGTTGTTTCAAAACTTATGAATTAGATGCTCTTCACTACTATACTGCTCTTGGACTAGCTTTTTCAGCAATGGTTAAACTCACAGGAGTCCAACTCGAACTATTACTAGATCCTGAAATGATACTCTTCTTTGAGAAGGGTATTAGAGGTGGAGTATCACAATGTTCTAATCGCTATGCTCAAGCTAATAACCGCTACATGGGTAAGGAATTTAACCCTGAAGAAGATGAATCTTACATCTTATACCTAGATGTAAATAACTTGTATGGAAGCGCAATGAGCATGCCTTTACCCCAAGGTTCTTTCACATAGGAAAATAACATCAGTGAGGAAAATATTTCATCAATATTCACTTCTAATGAATCTACTGGGTACATTCTCGAGGTAGACTTGGAGTATCCAGAAGATCTCCATGAGTTACACAAAGACATGCCATTGTGCCCTGAGCATTTTACACCACCAGACGGCAAAACATCTAAGCTAGCCACAACACTGCGTCCAAAGAAAAACTATGTCATTCATTTTAAAAACTTAGAGCAGTGCTTACAACTAGGTATGAAGCTTGTCAAAGTTCATCGAGTTTTAAAGTTTGCTCAATCAGCATGGCTTAAACCATACATCGATAAGAACACTGAGTGCCGACAAAAAGCCACCAACGAGTTTGAGAAGAATTTTTACAAACTGATGAACAACGCGGTATTTGGCAAGACTATGGAGAATGTGCGTAAGCACAAAGATATCAAGCTGGTTAGTGAATGGCGAGGTCGATATGGTGCTAAAAGTTTGATCTCCAAGTCCAACTTTCATAGCTTCACCATTTTCGGTGAAGATCTGGTAATAGTCGAGTTGAATAAAGTTAACGTTTATTTTAATAAACCTATTTACGTTGGCTTCAGCATACTTGACTTGTCTAAGACTTTCATGTATGACTTTCATTATAATTATGTGAAAAAGATTTTTTCTAATGATGATTCAAAAATGCTCTATACCGACACAGACAATCTTATTTATCACTTTAGAGTCCCTGATATTTATGAAATTATCAAACGTGATATTCACAAGTTTGATACCTCTGACTACCCGCTCGACAATGCATACGATATTCCTCAGAAGAATAAAAAAGTTCTGGGACTCATGAAAGATGAGAACAATGGCAGAATTATGTCAGAGTTCGTGGGTCTCAGAGCAAAATTGTATGCCTTTAAACTATATGATAACGAAGCTGAGGTTAAAAAGCGAGCAAAGGGAGTTAAAGGATCAACTCTGAGGAAAATCACTTTTGATGATTTTAAAAACTGCTTAATTGATCATGTCAATGTACATAAGGATCAATACTTAATTAAAAGCAATAAGCATGTTGTAAAGACAGTGCTACAAGAAAGTAAGCTTGCCCTGAGCTGGGATGATGATAAACGCCAGCTGCTGGATAACTCCACAAACACCCTACCATGGGGTTTTAAGAATGTCAATTCGGAACCAGCAGCTAAACGACAGAAAATGTAAAAAATAGATTTAAGTTTGTAGATACTTAGGATTAAGTTTGTAAATAATTAGATTTAAGGTTAATGTTTATTAATATTTATTATTATAATTACATATCTGACTTATTAATCCAACTGTTATGACTATTGTCAAAACCTAACCACTTTACATAATATTTATTTCCTCGTGTTTTCATAACTTTCTCATTAAGATACACCTCTGGATATTTGACTTTGCTGAGTTCCTCTTCGTAAAATCCACCTTCGATTGGTTGATCTTGATAGTCTACTAGCTTATAAGTTGTTGGAGTTGTATTCTGTACTGTCTTGATTGTGAAAATCTCTGTTGTCCAGTTTGGTGTGTAGCCTTTCTCAAATACATTTTTATACTTGCTGATTCGGACTTTGTCTCCAACTTTGAACTTCTTCTTTTTCTGTTGTGACTTGGCTTGCAGTGGTTGATATATGTTTTCCAGCAGCTGTTTTTCCTGAGCAGCAGTTACATCAGCAGGCTTCATTTTAATAGTCCGATGCTTGGTGTTATTGTAGGACTTTACCAAGTTATCAAGTAGATCAGTCCACTTGTAACTACCACGAGTTGTGAATTCTCGCCACATTTTATTCTTGAGTGTTCTATTGAAACGCTCACATATAGATGCTTTGAGATTGTTGAATGTTGAGTAAAGATTTATCTTTTGCTGCTTCATCAGGTCTTTAAATTCTTTGTTGTAGAACTCTTTACCCTGATCAACATGGAGATTTTTAGGAATGCAACCTTAATGGAGTACCAACTTCATAGCACTAGTGACATCAGCACCGCTTTTAGATTTAATTGGAACCGCCCGGGCATATTTTGAAAATATATCTATGATTGTAAGCAGATACTTGTATCCTTTATTGACTGTTGCATATGGAATCATCTCAACCAAGTCAGCTTGCCAAGTCTCATCGAGACCTCGGATGTCAACATGACGACGTTTATAGTTCCTGCGAGCTGGTTTGTGAAGCTCTTTAGCTATCACTGCTTTTTTGTCGTCCATTGAGTTTCTCAATGAGATATTTTATATTATTCTGATGAGTGGAGACTACTGCTTTAACGTCCTCAATAGTCGTCTGCAAATTTATTATAGTAGCTTTCAGTATTACTATTTCAGAGTGTAAATGTGAAATAATCTATTTCTGTTCACTGTCTATGCTTTTATCCAGTTCAGATATATGTCTCAGTACAAATTGCACTGTTGCAGCATCGTGTTCATTTGAAGGATTACCGAGATTGCACAGTCTTTTATTCTCAATGTTATAGTTTCCATCAGAAGTTACATCGAAACCTCTACTAGCTGGTCCTCGTTGACCTGACTTGTCATTGTCCAGTGGACGTCCGAATATATCGATGCTCATAGTTGTAAACACTTTGACTGTCAACGTGTGAATGGCTGTAGATTCTATTCTTTCCCACTTCACAGCATTATTTATATTTGTTAAAAATGCTAGCCGTAAGATGGACGGTGTGGCTTAATGTATATAGAATAAGTGAAAGGAAATTTAGTATAGACCGGATAGCTCAAATAGTAGAGTAGCCGACATGTCTTCGAAAGGTTCTGGGTTCGAATCCCAGTCCGAGCTATCTAATAATTTTTTCTCACATATTCTATACACTCACATTAAGATGATCCTCTCCACAATCCTTTCTCAATGAATACGAACGGACTGGGATTTGAACCCAGAACCTTCCGAAGACATGTCGGCTACTCTACCATTTGAGCTATCCTGTCTATACTAAATTTCCTTTCACTTATTTTATATACATTATAAGCCACACCGTCCATCTTACGGCTAGCATTTTTAACAAATATAAATAATGCTGTGAAGCGGGAAAGAATAGGAGTTACGGATAATTATTACGTGAAGCGTTTCAACACTCACGTAACAGGATAATTGGTAGGAAAGGATTGAGAAAGGATTGTGGAGAGGATCCTCTTAATGTGAGTTTATAGAATATGCGAGAAAAAATTATTAGATAGCTCGGACTGGGGTATAGACTCCATACCATAGGAGTCTATACCCCAACTACCATTTGACAGTTATTGTATCATTTGCAAATGAAATTTTTGAATCACCCATATACATTTCACCATGTTTTCTGCGTACACCATATCTCATATCATTATTTTTGTTTTTTGAATTTAAACGTTGTAAATAATTAGAGAGAACGAGATTTTTACGAGCTGGAGTACTTGTTGATGGTAGTGGGGTAATAGCAAATGCTGTGTTATTAGATAAACTTTCATCATCGGTCATTAAACTGTTGTATGTGGTTGGGTCAGCGTATAAAGATTTTTTAATCTCTTGTTCTTGAACCTCTTCTTCTTCTTTTTCAACCTGCGGCTTTTCTTCTTTTTTAATATTTTCTTTTTTAAGCTTTGAAGATTCAACTATACTCTGAAGTGGAGTGACAATAGGCTTGAACATTTCCTTCATGGCTTTTTCAGCTGTATCTTTACCCAACTTCAACATCTTGTGCTTCCGTCGGATAGCATCGCTGGCTTGAGATATCTGATGCAGAATATCTTTCTGCTTTGAAATTTCTTCAGGCTTCATGTTGATAGGTTAAAGTCTACAGCGATCATGTGTGACTATCACACATAGGTTAAATTCTACAGTGATCATGTGTGACTATCACACTTTAAAGTACCTTAATTTATACTAATGAAGCAGTCGAATCCTTTTCGATATCTGCCACTGTTCAACTCACTGTCTTTATCTATTACTACAAATCCATATTTATTCCAGCATGCTGAGCATAAATCTCTGAATGAGTTATACGACATGTCTGTATTTACATGATCATCATAAATATGCTTCAAATTCATTTCATCTTGACGGAACAGAACGAGAAAGTTTGCGTTATCTCTAATCAGATGTTTCGGTATTCGTGTATAAGTTTGACAGAGATAAAAGCTATCAACATCCTTGTGTCGACCCATGCAGAAAAAAGCCTTGATGTGATCTTGTTTTTCACAAGCAACATCATCAAATATCATCAGGGAGTTAGGCTTAGCATCTTCAGGTTTGATTACAGCCTCATGTTTGCTGAATGTGAAGAATCCAATACCATCAATCTGTTTAAGCAGTGTCTCCAAAAACTGATACTTTGGTTGATTAAGAGACTTTGAGTAGAGATATATATTCTCAAACCTCAAACCGTTTGGATGTACAATAAGAGACAGCAGAGCAATCGTTTTTCCACAGTTTGATGGTCCACAAAATACAGCACGTACACTGTTTGAAAGTAGATCACCGTGTCGTTTGAGTTTTTTCACTCCTGTCCCTTGAACAATTTGATCAAAGTTGATAACTGGTAACTGAGCTCTTGGTTTTTTAAACTCCATGACTGCTCAATTAATTCTGAGACTCATAGGTATAAATACAGGCTTATATAGATCACGAAGTTAGTCTTTGATGTGTCATGTCTGAGAGCAGACGTGGTAAAGGTGTTGTCAATCATATAATCAACAAGCTCCCACTTGAACTTCATATACCAGGATATCAGTACTGTGGTCCAGGTACAAAGTTAGCCAAGAGGTTAGCTCGAAGTGATCCAGGTATAAATCCTTTGGACTCTGCGTGTAAGGAACACGATATAGCTTACTCAAAAAATCGTGAAAATTTGGAAGCCCGTCACGAGGCTGATAAAATCCTTGCTGAGAAAGCGTGGCAACGATTTCAAGCAAGAGACGCTGCTATTAGTGAAAAAGCTGCTGCTTGGAGTGTGAATAAAATCATGAAGTTGAAAAGACGTTTCGGTATTAAAAAAGAAAAACCTATTACTAAGGGTAAAACAATTAAAAGAAAAACACCGAAGCGTAAAACAGTTGTTAAAAGAAAAACAACGAAGAGAAAAACAACAAAGCGAAAAACAACAAAGCGTAAGATGATAAAACCCAAGACAGCCAAAAGAAAGACAACTAAGACTTCCAAGAAGAAGGATGTTGCTTTGAGACAGGTTGTTGATGAAGCTAAAAAGTCCATGCAGCCAGGTGGAGATCCAGTTAAAACAGCTCTTGAAGGCACTCGCAAGGCTGTCAAGAAAGCTGGTGGGAAGAGAAATGTTCGATTGCCTCGTATTCTACGAGTTCCATCAAAGATTGGAGGAGTACTTCCATTCTTGATTCCCCTGTTTGCAGGGTTATCAGCGGTTGGTGCTCTAGCAGGGGGAGCTGCAGGTGTTGCAAAAGCTGTGAACGATGCAAGCGCAGCTAAGAATCAACTTGTTGAAAAGAAACGTCACAACTTAAAGATGGAAGAAATAGCTGTAGGTAGAGGATTATACCTCAAACCTTACCGCAGTGGTATGGGACTTTATCTGAAACCATACCCAGAGGGAGCGGGTTGCAAGAAGTCAAAAAACCAGTAGAGCTACCACATCGAGCACTGACTAACATCGATTTATTAAAGTATGCTAAGCTGCTTAAAATTCCAAATTTTCGTGGAGTTTTCATGAGAAATGATTTACCAAAATCTGGACCAAAGACAAACGAATAAGCAATAATAAATTTAGATGATAAACTTGGACCTGGAACTCACTGGGTTGCCTACAAGAAGAATCACAATCAAGTAATTTATTTTGACAGTTTTGGTAATCTACAACCCCCACAAGACTTGATGAAATATCTCGATGTTGGTAACGTAAAGTACAATCATAAAAGATATCAAGACTTTGATACAATCATATGCGGACATTTATGCCTTAAATTCCTGACTGGACAACTATAAATTGAAGTGACTTGGGACTGCACGCGTCAGTCATGGCAGAGTCATTCACCTTGACACTATCCGGAAACTCCTCCATACTGGAGGCAAATTATTTTCCACCGATTGAGCTATCACCAACAAAAAATTATGTACTTGGACTTGTTAAGCTCCTGACATTCAATTCAATACCAAATATTGATGATGGTGCTAATAAATTCTATGTGTCATCGAAAAGATCCAAGAGAAGTACAATCAATAGATTTCAAGAAATAACTATACCAACAGGGAGTTATGAAATTAAAGATATTGAAACTTATATAAACAAGACATTACCTGAACTGAGTTTCACTTTAAAAGCAAACAACAATGAGCTAAGAGGAGGAGAAGTGAAATAAAATGTGATCAGTATATAAATTTTGAACCTGAAGATTCCATTGGATCATTACTTGGATTTACCAACCGCGTGCTTGAGCCTAACACAGCACATAAATCTGATTTACCAGTTAAAATATTAAAAATCAATGCTCTAAGAGTCGAGTGCAATATAACTACTGGGTCATACATCAATGGTGAGAAGAATCACACAATCCATGAATTTTTTCCGAGAGTTCCAGCAGGATATAAAATAGTGGAGGTGCCAACAAATATCATTTACCTACCAGTCGCCGTACGAGCAATACACAACGTGAGACTCCGCATTGTTGACCAGGACGGGAGAATAGCAAATTTTCGTGGCGAGACTATTACGATAAGACTGCATATAAAGAGTCTGTAATGGGTATCGTATATGAGACAAAGACTGGTAGTGAGTATAAAAGGATTACAACATTTCCAAAGATTATCAGTCATCATCGAGTTCTGAAAGTGTTGACACGTCAGAACACAGAGTTCCTAAAAAGTTTAGGACTAAAATTACGTGGAAAATTCACAAAATAAAAATAAATTTTTGTTGTCTAGCTTGTGTGATACCATGGCGGAAATCTTAGATATAAAAAAATCGATTATTTTTGATGAGTCTATCGCGCACTGTGAAGCTCATTCACACCTACCTTACGCATCATCAACATTTAACAACAGTGATGAAATCCGGATTGCTGTTCAGCATCAAGATCTGTACTTGCTTCCAAGCAAGAGCACATTACATTTTTATGGAAGAATAAGGAAAGCTGATAATACCGCTGTGAGTGCTACTACAAAGATGATCAACATGGCTGTCTGTCATATGTTTGAAGAGATACGTTATGAGTTGAATGGTGTAGAAATTGACAGATGTAAGAATGTTGATATTACCAGTGTTATGAAAGGATACGCTTCTCTGAGTCCTGGACAACAAAATATTCTGGAAAATGCTGGTTGGATTGTTAATGAAGATAATAATAAGTTGACTGATGCTAATGGCTACTTTGATGTCTCAGTACCGCTGAGTTTTATCCTTGGATTCGCTGAAGATTATCAACGAGTTATTGTGAATGCCAAACATGAATTGATACTGATCAGATCAAATACTGATCAAAATTCTTATGTTGTTACCGCTGTGGATGAAAATGTTTCAATTACGATTCAAAAAATTGAGTGGATTGTACCATATATAACAATGTCTGACAAGCAAAAAATTGAGGTGTTGAATTATATAACCTCTGATCCAGC
>CAJNRD030001116.1:5838158-5862361 GCA_905319865.3 Cotesia congregata
AGTGTGTGTGTGTGTGTGTGTGTGTGTGTATGTATGTATGTATGTATGTATGTATGTAAACCTCTCGTAACTTTTGAACGGCTTGACCGATTTCATCGCGGTTGGTGTCATTCGAAAGGACTTCGCCAAACTTAGATTTCTTGTAAGTAAGAACCGATTCGGACCAGTAGATTTCGAGAAATTACATAAAAAATGAAAAAAAAGTGACAAAAAAAGTTGTTTTTTTTTCATTATTTTTAAATATCTCCGAATTGGCTGAACCGATCAAATTCAAAAACTAATCAGCTCTTAACCTTGAAATCCCGCATTGATCGCCACATAGAGCGTCAGAATCGATTGATGCGTTCGTGAGATATCGTTGTCGAAAAAAAAAAATCGAAATGTTTTTTTGTAATAACTCCGAAATTGTTCATCAGATCAATTTTTTTGTTCAGAATCATTTATAGAGCTCAAAAAACCACATCGATCGCCGCCTATCGCGTGAAAATCGGTTGATTTATCAAAAAGTTACAGCAGTTTGAAAATTAGAAAAATCGTGATTCATCGAATTTCGATACGACTTTTGAGCTCGAAGAGCTCAAAAGAATAGCAAAGCTATCTCCTTAAGCTCGGAGAGCTCATAATAACATATTAATTGTATTTTTGAGCTCGAAAACGTCATAAGTACAATTTTAAGCGCCTAGATATGGAATTAGCGGGAAGTTGCAGGGATGGCCTTCAGGGTCAACCGTTTTTCTAATTTTTTTAGTTAAATTTAGTGTCACTGCAAAGGACTTGACTTGAATTTGTGCCATTTCAAAGTTTCATATCATTCTCGTCAATAGTCAATTTATGATGACAGATATTTAGGTTACATTCGAAAATGCTCTATCTCTAAACATATAATTGAGAAATGACCTTGTATCTTGTGAAATATTGACATTTTTTAAGATATAAGCTCATCCCGATGTTACACTCATCAAGACCTTTCATTTGAGTACCCACATCAATTTTTCATATATTTATATATATTATATATATATGTATATATGGAAAATATATATCAAAAATGCATGTGGGTACTCAAATGAAAGCTCTTGATGAGTGTAACACCGGGATGAGCTTATATTTTAAAAAATGTTAATAATTAAGAAATGACCTAGACTCTTTGAATCTTGTGAAATATTGACATTTTTAAAGATATAAGCTCATCCCGGCATTACACTCATCGAGACCTTTCATTTGAGTACCCACATAAATTTTTCATATATTTATATATATGGGTGATTTTCTGTAAGGACGTCTTAAATCTGTACAAAATTGTCCGACCAAATTATTTTTGATTTTATTAGAAAAAAAAATTAACATGGGCTACAAAACTTCTATAATCAGCTTAATTATAATGAATAAACAACCGAATTAATTTTTGATTTTTCAATATTTGTGTATCTTTTGCCATATAACATGACAGGGGACTGACTGCCAGGGGATTGATTTTTTTTATCAAATTGAGAAAAATCAAGCAAACTATTTCAATGCATTCAACTTTTTAAGTTCTCAATGAATGTTTACATTAATTAGAATAATATTAAGACTTATGGATCCAATTTTATAAATAAAATATAAACAAAAATAGCTGCCAGGGGACTGAGTTTTTAAGTGGCCCAGGCACATATTTCCAGCATAAACGGTGATTTGACACTAAATAAAATGCCGATAATGCGCTAAAAGCCCTATGGTTATTAATTTAAGGCTAGTTAGATCCTTATAAACTTTACAAAAGGTAAAATAACACGCTAGATTTTTTTTTTTTCGGCTTTGAACTTCTGACAGGGGACTGATCTCAAATGCCTGGGACAAGCTTTGATTTAATGAATTGAATGAAACAAATTAACTTTCGGTACTTTTTATTGAAGAAGATTGTTAGTTAACTAATTAAGTTTATAAACATTATGGACCAAATTATTTATTATTGACGAATAACTTAAAATTTAATCTTAAAGTTTTAATTTTGGGACTGGGACAGCCCAGGGGACTGACATTTCGGTGGTTTACGAATTTATAGCAAAAAAACTAAAATTTATTCCATTTTAGTTTTCAATGCTCCAAATAGAAATGTTCTTTTACTTTCGTAATACATTTTTTTTAGTAAAAAAATAACAATTTTTCTAATAAAAAAATGCCTGGGACAGCAAAAAACATCCTTACAGAGAATCACCCATATGTATATATGAAAAATATATCAAAATGCACGTGGGTATTCAAATGAAAGCTCTTGATGAAGACAACATCGGGATGAGCTTATATCTTCAAAAATGTCAATAGTTTACCAGATACAAGGTCATTTCATCATTATGTATCTAGACACAGAGCATTTTCAAATGCAGCCTAAATTCTTATTATAATAAATTGACTATTGGTGAGAATAATATGAAACCTTGAAAAGGCACAACTCTAAGCAAAAACCCATTTTATCATATAAATACACTGGCCACAAAATTTTTCTTCTTCTCTTAATAATATAAATTATTATTATTATTATTTAATTATTATTGTTGTTTTAACTATTATTGCCTACTAGATGAAAATTATATTGCTGTCACATGAAAATTATGTGGCTGCCACAGGATTTTCCTGTTGCTGCAAAATGAAAATCATGTGTCTGTCACAGGAATGTATCATGTGGCAGCCCTAATTTTTCTTTTCCTTGTATATATTATAGGAATCATTTCGAACTCACTTCGCACGAAGATTTTATCTTTATTTTATTTCGAGAATGATTCCCATAATGGTATAGGAATGGTTCCTATAATATTCTAGGAATCCTTCCTATATCATTATGGGAATAGTTCCCATAATGATATAGGAACCATTACTATATCATTATGGAAATATTTCCCATAATATTATGGGAAATGTTTCCATAATTCTGGAAAAATTTCCTGTAATTATGGGAACAGTTCCTATAATTGCCTGGGAACTGTTCCCATAAAATTATGGGAATAGTTCCCATATTTTTCTTTCCATGTAAGATTTTCAAAAATCGGGAAGTTATTGGTTTTATTTTAATTTTCTAAACATATTATTAAGGTAGTACTACCGGTTTTAGAATTGACGTTCAGAATTTGATGAAATTAAGCATATTGGTACTTTATAATACCATAATTAAGCAGTAAAATTTTTGGAACCTGAGCAAGTCCTGAAAAAAAGATATTAATATCTACATATTTTTGCTTTTACCATTATTCCTAATGGAGATTCACAGACTTTATTTTATTTCACAAAACTGGACGTTCGGATTCTTATAAAAATCAAGGTAACGAGAGAAAATAACATCTAGAACATATTTAATAATAATCAGTATGGTTTCCAAGAATAGGAGAGTATTTATAAATAAAAAACATTCAAAATTTATCTCTGTCTCTCTTTCTCCAGCTTGATTTAGTATAGGGAAATCTACTACGTTAATCAAATAAGGTTAGGTTTTATGATTTGACTTTTGTGGTAACGGTAGTACTACCTTAATTGATATTTTTAGTGAGAGATGTCCAAATTGAGAATTTTTTATTTTACTCGAATCATTGCGAACCGTTACAAATCAATGATGACGACTGTACTACAGTCCAATATTTTAGTAGTTCATTTCAAAAATTTAAAGGTATCCTACAGTATTTTAGAACATTCTGAAAAAATCTGAATGTTTCTCGTGTCAACTGCTTTTCAATTTTTTGTTTATGTTGAATAATATATTAAAATCTTCAACTCAATCCACAGTTAGAAACACTAAATTTTTTTTTAATAGTTTTGTTGTAAAGATAAAATATTTATATTTTATGCTGAGTTATGAAAAATAGACATTACATTGAATTAAAAGTAAAATTAAGGAACTATAAAGAGGTTAATTTGAAATTAAACTTTTAAAAAACGAATATAGACCGAAAATACAGAAAAAGACGGTTAAAAAGAAAATATGAAGGAAATGTTGCTGGGATACCAGCTGGCGTTGTCTTGTCGAAGACATTAATCATTAAAGTATCTAAATGACGGGATTCCGATGTATTACCATATAAATGACATCATATTTCTGGTCAGGTTTCCCCAGTTTGTCGGACTACCCCCGTGATGTATGGACAGCATATTGGCAAAGCTATCCGCTTACTATATCACCCCTATCGCTTGAACTCACCCTCCATTATCCAACTTTCATTCGTCATTTAACAAAATTCAATTGTTCATCCAATCACATTTTTTCGGTTATCTTTGAAGTATTGCCTTTAAATATCTTAAAAATAGATGTCAAATCATTCAACATTTCGGATTTATATGGTAATGTGCAAAATAAAAATATATTTTTTTAAACAGAAAAAACTAATAAAAAGTCGGTTTAAAAAATAAATTCACATAATGTTTTTTTCTATCACTAAAATTGGAAACCATTCATTGCTGATTATTCGATAGTGATATAGAATTATGATGTTGATAAGAAACTATTTGATATGATGAAAACACGAACTCAAATCCTTTTTATAATCAGTAAAAGTGTGTACCATTGAGTCACTCCGCGTACTTACCAGCGTCGTGAGTTGATATTATATCCCAAAAATCTAAAAAAGCTCATTAATTTGAACAGATGAAAACTGTTCAGCTGCTAATTTTTATGGCATTTGCGTGATGACTATTCTATACAAAATCAAAAATTTCAATGTTTATTAAGGGATCATGCTGGTTTTTGACTTTTGAAAAAATTATTTTTTAACTTCCTGCAAAAAATCTCAGATTTTCAAAAATCGGGAAGTTATTGTTTTCACCCCGTTTTACAAAAATCGAGTTTTCATCAGATCTCGACGTTTGAAGGTCACAGGAAGCTTCCCTGACTATCCCCGCGAGGTTGTCACTATTTCTGTGTGTATGTGTGTGTGTATGTGTGTGAGTATGTAACTCACTTATAACTTTTGAACGACTGAACCGATCGGAACGAACTAAACGGCGTTCTAAAGAGTCCCCTCAAACTTATATTTCCTGCGAATTTGAACCGATTTGGACCGATAGATTTTGAGAAATGTTGAAAAATCTCAAAAAAAATAAGAAAAAAATCATTTTTGAAAGTGGTTTTTTTGGAATAACTTTTAAACGGCTTGATCGATCAACTTCAAAAAATTATCGTGCGGATCAATCATCCACGGATAAAGTGTCGTGGATCAATCGTTGTGGATTGTCTGCGGAAGAGCGGTCGCGTCACACCACGAGTAACCCTCGAAACGACATTAAAGAACATGAATGATTTTGATGATGTTTTTGGTGAAAAATTGACGGCTCTTGTGCCACATAATTTTATTGCAAAAAAGCAAACAGCATACTTTAGGCAACTGAAAGAATCTTTGCAAGAAAATAAGTTTATAGTTGTTGATTTTGCCGAAAATTATTCGTTCATTGTTCCAGGTGCTGCACTAGGGTTTCACTGGAATAATGACAAAGCGACAATTTACACTGTAGTTATTTATGGGTCATTCCATGTCAAATCGACCAATAGTTGGAATCGACCCCTTTCGATTTGGACGAATTTTGGTTAGAAGTTTCCTTTTATCATATCAATTTTGTTTTTGTAATATCTCGAATGATAGTATAGATACAGGAATGTTCTTTCATTTGTTTAAAAGGGGACACTTGAAGCTATTGAAAACAAAATATTTTTGGAAAAAATTTGGAAAAATGCCAAATTTGTTAAATTTTGAATTTTTGAAAATCGTCAAAAATGACGGTCGACAATAAATTTTTTGCTCAAATTTTTTTTTTATACTACCTTGTACCAATTTTAAGAGATCCTGAAATTTTTGGAACTGTGTTTTTTGTTTTTTCAAAAATATGAATTTTTGAAATTTGTTCAAAAAAAAATTTTTCTCAAAAATTTTTTTTTATTTTTATCTTAATTGAGTTTGGTAAATCGCGTAATTTCGATATTCTGAACAGTTAAAATGTCATTTAGTGGCATAACGATGAGAAAAAAATAATTTTAAGAAAAATTTGCCTGCCCGGGAAAAAATGATCAGATCTGATCAGATATGAACAGGCATGAGTCTTCAGGTCTGATCAGATATGAAAAATGACCGGGTCTGATCAGACCTGTTATGCCTGGCCAGGCATATTCATGTCTGATCAGATCTGTTCATGTCTGACTCGATCAGGTCCATAAAAAAAAAAAGATTGGTGCCGACGGGGATTCGAACCATGTACGTTGCGCTCTTCAGACTGGTACTTTACCTTAATTCTAGAGTACCTTTTAAACTACTTTAAGTAATTTAAATTTTATACATGACTTATCCTTATAGTTAACGGAGTTCTATACTTAATTTATTAATCGATATCGATACTAATATTATAAAAAGGAAAGATTTGATTGTTTGTTTGTTTATTTGTGTGTTTGTATTGAATAGGCTCCGATACTACTGAACCGATTTGAAAAATTCTTACACTGTTGGAAAGCTACACTATCTCTGGGTGACATAGGCTATCTTATATTATGAATAATTTGAAAATTTTTGTTAAATACCCGTGCGAAGCCGGGGCGAACTGCTAGTTATTAATAATTAATTATACACAGTAAAAAATTTCGCGTCATAGCGTCAAAAAATTTTTTGTTAAAAATTTTTACTGTCAAATCATATAAATCATTTCAAATCATATCTCTTATGGGCATTTAACATTGTGAAATCATTTTGTTTAATAAGGTGTTAAAAAATTTGTATGTTGAAATTTTACATTATTATGTGTTAATTTAACACTTATTTGTGTCAATTCTATTGAATCAACACGAAAAGGTGTTAAACATTTAACATAAAAATTTTTAACACTAAGATTTTTGACGCAATGACGCAAAATTTTTTACTGTGTATATTAGAGTGATTTATTTGGGACGGCTATCTATTTTTTTCGCTCCATTAACATATGGTTCTATGTAAAGTAAAAAGAAATTTCTTCAAGGTTTATTCCGTAATTATAATTTTATTGCTTTCTTTTAAAATTGAAGTTTTTTTTAATTAAAACGTATAGAAAATGAAGAATTATTTGTGTGTTCTACAATTTAACAGCCTTTGACACTACTGCAATGGTCCAAGGCGTAGCTTAAAATAATAACAGACACCTTGAAAGGACTTATCGATATCAACTGATATATTTTGGTATTTTTACGCTATCAAACTCAAACTTTTACTAAATAATCTTATTTTTCGCGTATTCAATGGAACACAGTAAAAAATTTTATGTCATTGCGTCAAAATTCATCGTTAAAAATCATCGTTTTGGCATGGAAAATTAAAAAGTTCATGCTTATATAAGCCGAAATTTTTGATGAAAGTTGTACATTTAATATTTATAACGGGATATAAACTGATACGTCATACGGAACAAATTAATTTTAAAAATAGAACTGCAGTCTATAGTTCGATAAAATTTTTCTTCCAGACTTAAAATATCATTTAAGAAGATAAATCATGCATGAACAGTTCTTGTCAGCTGATATATGGAGTTTTAATCCTTTTTTATTAGGCTAGAACAGACATGATCAGACATGGACAGGTCTGATCAGGTCTGAGCGTATTTAACGCTTTCGACATGAACAGGCATGGACAGGTCTGATCAGGTCTGAGCATATTTAATGCTTTAGACATGAACAGACATGAGCAGGAATGAACAGGCTTGATCAGATCTGATCAAGTCTGAGCGTATTTAATGCTTCAGACATGAACAGACATGAGCAGGCATGAACAGGCTTGATCAGGTCTAAGCGTATTTAATGTTTCAGACATGAACAGACATGAGCAGACATGAACAGGCTTGATCAGGTCTGATCAGGTCTGAGCGTATTTAACCGTTCAGACATGAACAGGCATGGACAGGTCTGATCAGGTCTGAGCGTATTTGACGGTTCAGATATGAACAGGCATGAACAGACATGGACAGATCTGATCAGGCCTAATTTCAGGCCTGATCATACATGAACAGGCCTGATCAGATATGAACAGGTCTGATCAGTCCTGATCATTTTTTCCCCGGTATACCTGGCAAGTTTGTCGCTCAGGCAACATTTCTCTTCGCTGCATATTATGTGAATCTTCAATAATTTGTACGATTTTTTTGAAAAATCTTAAATTTTCCTCAGATACTAAATGAAATAAGAACATTTATTCATTTTTATCAATATAAAAGTATACTGTAGAGATATAATATTATGTAAAAAAAAAAAAAACATTTTTTTAATTTAGTTTTTTGCTCAGTGTTATGACAAAAAATGTTGACTTTTAAATATGTCAAATAATAGAAATTTCAAAAACGAAAGACAATTCTTAATGTTTAATGAATTAATTAACTTATTAAACTCTGGTTGATCAAGTTGTTTTGTAGAATCTGAGTGAGTATTTTCATTAGTTCTCTTATTTAAACAATACTTAGTAATAGTTTTGTTAAACATCTTTGTGGTTATAATTTTACTTGAACCAACTTTATCTCTGACCCAGTCTGTAATAAAAATAATCATATTTATAGTTCACAAGAATAAAAATTAAAGATTTCATAAATTAAGTCAATGATTATAAATTATTAAATAAAAATTTTACCAAAAATTGCATTATATAATCGACTGTCAATAGGTGGGTATTGATTAGTATGAGATCCTTTAACTTTTATACCTTTTGCCGAATAATTAGATATGTTATTGCCGTATACTTCTCTTAAAGCCAACTTAATTAATGTTTCCCAATCACAACTCTCATTTTCTTCTTCACATGTTTTTTCAATTTGATTTTTAATGCTTAAAGGAAAGTAGATTTTAGAGCCTGTGACTATTTCAACCATATGTTCTCCCGGTTGAGTGTAAAATCCAGGTATCTGTAATAAATAAAAAGTAATCATTTAATCAAAATGATAGAAACGTAACTATTTTCGACTGTGAATATTAAATCATGATTTTACATTTAGTATTTCAGAAAATTGACGTTCATATCTTTGCTGTGATTCATAGGCTCGATTTATGGAGGCCTCAAGCATTCTAATAAAATCTAAATCAGCTTCTCTAACTGAAAATATAATTTAACAAAATTTTAATATTTTTCATTTTAATTATTTATTTAATCTTAGTTAAATCAAAATATCCAATATTATTAATCATAAATTTTCAATTATATTAAAAACAAATAATGAATTAAGATCAATTATCAAGTTAATTTTACTTGATAAAATTTAAAAAATGTAATGAGTAACTTGATTTTGACCAATAAATAATTATAAATTTTTTTTTATTAAAAAATTGGCAGCTATTCGAAGTAACCTTCATTTTTAAGAAATGTGGACAACGATCCAGCATATACTGTCTCTTTTATAGTTTCTAAAACAGCTGAGTCATGTGACCAGGCATATTTATAGTCGGAACTGTGGATTCCGAAGGTGGTTCTTCTTCAACGCCGTTCCAATATGGTGGAGAAGTAGTACTTGCAGTAGTTGTTTCAGATGACGAATCCCACGGTCGAAATATGGTACTACTTTCGTTACTATTCTTTTTTTCGAAACCTGAAGAAAATTGTATTGAAGAATCACGTTCATTATTCTGTAAACTTCTTAATTCCAAAACATTCGATGGTAAAATGTTAATTTGTTGGAGAGGTTCTAACGGAGAAGAGTTTGAAGCATTGATGGCTCTATTATTACTTGTTGACCAATTATTTAAATAATCATTATTTCAAATAGAAGATAGATCTACTCCATAATCTGTAGGTTTATCAAAATCAACCTGATCAACAGGCAAATTATTGAAATTTGGTGGATCAATAAAGAGATCACTAGTAACGTTGATCAGTTTATCAAGTTCTGAGCTTTGCTGATCA
This sequence comes from Cotesia congregata, assembly GCA_905319865.3. Classification (NCBI taxonomy): domain Eukaryota; kingdom Metazoa; phylum Arthropoda; class Insecta; order Hymenoptera; family Braconidae; genus Cotesia; species Cotesia congregata. Next base: position 5,848,010 of record CAJNRD030001116.1, read on the forward strand.
GAAGCATTAACGACTTTATTAATATTTATGCATGATGATAGTGCATTACTATCTTCTTCAATTAAAGCTTGATCAGCACAAGAATCTTTTTTATTGCCTAATGTTTTTTCGACACTTTTTGATTTAAATTTCGATATTTTAGATTTATTCCTGTCACACAATGGGGGCTCATTAAAACTAAATATGGGTTTTTGTTTGATTATTTTTTTTTCAACATGACCCTGATTTTTTTTTTTCAAATTCTTTGCTAATTTTTTTTGTCATGTCCAACTGCTTTTTTTGCTGAAGCACGTCTTCCCTGAATAGTTTCGTGGATTCATCACATACATTCCCCTTGTTGTCTAACCTTATTTTATCCAAATCTTCAACACATGCTAGAAATAAAATATTAAATTATTGTTATCATTTCAATTAATAAATAATTAAAAATGTGACTAATTACTGTTTTAATAATTTGACCAAAGGGAACTTACCTCCAAATTCAATTATTTTTGCGTAGTAAAATTTTTTTTTCCCATCATTTCCTTCCCACTTTAATTTTATTATTTCATCTTTTTTATGTTTTGCCACGGTACTTTTTTTTAATTCGGTAACAGTTTTCTCACCGCTGAATATCCACCAAATTAATACGTATTTATTATTGTCATTTTTTGTTTTTTTGGGTGGCATTATAATTTTTCTTTTTAAACTTTTTTATTTATTTATTTTTATCAAATATTTAGTGCAGAAATAAATATAAATACAAACGACAACTCAAAATGGCGATCAGTAAAAATCCCGTAACCCGTGCACTGCTATGCTTGATGCACATCGTCGTTACGCAGCTTAGTCGGTAACGGAAAAAGTTATCTAACCATACCTTGTTAACTGCATGTTTCTGGGTTACCTTGTGTACAATATATTTATTTATTTTCTAATATTTTGATATAAAAAAATACACTGTGTAACGTGGTAGATTTTTATTCGACGCCCGATACTTGGGGTATATTAACCTTCCAGGCTCGAATCCAACGTCGTGAATGTTATGTGTGAATGAATGAAAATTGTACTAATTTTTATGAATTTATTTTGTGTAAAATACGTAACGCTGGACGAGTAACGAAGACAGAGCGAGTCACAGCGAGTAGACGGCTGCGCATTGGAGCGACAAGGATGGAGCTACGACGTAAACAAGCGAGTACCGAAGCGAGTACTGAAGTGACGAGGCACCGAGCGGCGTAAACACTCGAGAGGCCTGGATACCGATCGACGCTGCAGTGCCGCAATTTTCCAATACGACGATCACCATCGATGACAGTTGGTTAGTCAGTACTGCAGGAGCAGAGGTGACTAAAAACTGTCGTATAGGTCCATTGACTGTTATACGGACCTAGGTCAACTATCGACTGGGATCAATTCCATGGGAAACGACGATTAGCACCGCCAACTTCAACGAAGGAAGAAGCGGGTACTTCTGCATGAAGAGGACGATTCGAGGCTGGACTGTCGACGGACACGGATGCGCTTTTGCGCGCTCCGCAACCTAAAATTAATTTCGAAGTATTGTCGCGATTTGTTAATTTGGATTTAATTTTAATTTGTATTGAGTATTTATTTTCTAAATTTATTATTTATTTGAGTCGACCGCACGAAGCTCTTCCAAGCTGCTAAGATAAGGACGACGCTCAATTTTTTTTGGTAAGCCGACGTTCTTGTTCAGTGTTGAATCCAGCGTTTCGAGTCCACGTTGTAATTTTGTAAAAAAAATATTTTGATTAACGAAATAATACGCGAGGATTCAACGCTTTACGATGATTTTTTTTTGTAATGCTGTTATTACATAGTGTGATTGCCGATGTATGAATGCGAGTGTAGAGATAAAATTGAGATAACGACGTTTATTTAGTTTTGTTAAAATTAAGCGAAAATTTAAGTTACGACGTTTTTTTTTAAATAATTTTTGGTAAAAATGAATATCGACCGCCGACGTACATTTTTTTAAATAAATTGTTATTTTTTTATTTAATTCTTCCGAATTTATTTCAAGTAATTTTAAGCATTTCGTTTATTTTGCAATCCTATTTTTTAACGACGAGTATTTCAGCATGGCCCGCCGCCCTGAAGAAAAGGTAAGAACTAGCCGAAGTCGAAGTAGTAATTAATTGGAGATCATTCTCCTGACGCTCTTTTTTAATAATTATTCTTTTTTTATATTGTAAGCCGAAATTTCAATATACGGTGAGCCTGGCTTGGTAAATCCCGGGGTCAGGCAAAATCCCGTTATAAGCAGTGACAGCAGTGGAGACGATGATAATGATGGCAATAGGTCAAACAAGCAAACAAATGAAAATATTGTCAATGAAATTATTGAAGATAATGCTGATGAAAATAATGATAACAGGTTTAATGAACAAATAAATAATCATGAGGTAATAAATTATTGCCTACTTTATAATTAGTAACAAAACAACAGAAACGCATGTAAGGTAAAAGACTCAGTTATTGACACTTGCAATTTTATTTTAATGTAATATCCCCTGTAGATGGATACGTAGGGATAAAGGTTCTTATTTCTAGAAGTGATGATTAGTCGAATCTAAAATGATTGTGAGCTTATTTAAAACAATGTCTTACAAGAAAAATGGCACGTCTTTGTCAAATGCTCGTATAGAACTAATTTTCACACTCAGGTCAACTGACCCTCAGCACTCATCCCTTTTTCTTACTCCACTTACTTACTCTAGCATCTCTAAAAATCATACCTAGTACCATAGTACATACTCTCGTTCTCATTCTTTCTCTCTCGCACTCATACACTCCAGACATCGTATCTTACAGCTAGACTTAAATACTACCTGATGGCCTACGATTTTGGCGTATACTTTTTTTATTTTTGATATTACACTCGGCCATCCTGCAAGGACATCTGCCCTCAGATGTCTTCTTCTACCTCGCTGCTGTTTGAATCTTCATCCTCGTCGTTGGCAGTCCAAAGCTTCATAAAATCGGCAGTCGTTGATGTTTGACTTGGGCCCTCATGCTCCCTAACCTTTTAAACCGTGTAGCGGTCATTCCGCAACGCCCGCACTACGCGATACGGACCCAAAAATTTTCCTTTCAGTTTTAAACCCGCTCCAAACTGCGTTCTTTTTATGGCCACTAAATCGCCACTCTCATACTGCTTGGCATCCTTTCTTCCTTTGTTGTAGTTTCTTCTGTTTCTTTCTTGTGCTTCGGTTATCGCCTTTGCTGCCTCCTCACGTAACGCACATCGGTTTTCTTCAAATTGCGTTGTCCACTCTGCTGCAATTAACTCCCTAATTTGCACATCTTCTTTAAGCCGCATATCTACTCCAACAAGTAACTGAAACGGTGTTTTCCCAGTGCTTCGGTTAACCGTAGAGTTTAAAAACTTTTGCACCTTGTCAACGTGTTTATACCAATCATCGGGATTTGGCGCTGTCAATTTTGTTAACAATGGTATGAGAGTTCGGTTGACTCTCTCTACCTGCCCGTTCCCTCTAGGAACTCCTGTCGTAATTAGGGAATGATGAATGCCCTCCTTGGTGCAATAGTCCTTGAACGTATTAGATGTAAACGCTGTACCTCGGTCAGAGATGATTCGTTTTGGATTCCCAAACCCGGCAGCTTGCTTCATCAATCTGTCTAATACCTCTGCTGTATCGGTAGATCTGGTAGGATAAAGCCACGTAAACTTTGTAAATGCATCTACAACTACAAAAATGTGCACGTATCTTTTCTTTGTAGCAGTCATCGGGCCCACATGGTCAATATGGTAAGTGTCCAACGGCGTGTCTCCTTTGTCCAAAGGGTTTAAATACCCTTCTTGTTTACCCAACTTCCGCTCAGCTAAAATGCAATCTAAACAATTTGCTATCACGTGCTGGACCTTTTCTCGCAGCCCCTTAAACCAGAAGTCTGGCTTGACAATTGCTTCGGTTTTTGTGACCCCAAAGTGGCCACGCTCGTGTGCCTGTCTGACTACCTGAGTCTGCATGGCCTTAGGTACTACAATTAACAAATCGTCTTTACAATTTTTGTACAAAATATTATTTCTAATAGCATACCCATCGGTCTGGCTGCACGTTACGGCATTTATCAGCTTACGGACTTCAACGTCCTTGTTTTGTGCACTTCTTAAACGTGTCACAGGGTTTTTATTCCCTGTGCGCGCCCCTCCCTGCGCCTAAAATTTGGCAACAGATCCACACTCGATGTGTGTCTCTATTTTATTATTTTGTACTTATTTATTAATTTATTTATTAAGTTTATTATTATTATTATTATTATTATTATTATTATGTTATTAAATGCTCAGGGGGGTTTTCCCCGGAGTCCGACTCTCCGAGGGCCCAGCCTGAGCTCCATCCATTACTGCTGGACCACTCCGCACAACAAGGCGGTTAGTGATCACAAGGCGGTTATTATTATTATTATTATTATTATTATTATTATTATTATTATTATTATTATTATTATTATTATTATTATTTATACTTGAAATTTTTAATATTATTGTTTATAATTTAAGGATTAATTTTACATTTGTTTCAGATATTTACAATGAATTATTTGTAATTCATTATTATCATTATTATTATTTGTATGTATCGCCATAAATTATAGTTATAGTACCTGGTTTTATTATCATAGCCTTTACTCGCACGGGTGAAGTCTTGTATTATCGATCGCGAGCTAAAGGTTTATTAAATTTGGGAAAATGGCTAAAGAGGCCCTCGTGATCGAACACGAGGCCTCGAACGGTTTACGGTGACGTAGATTGAAGAGACACGCGGTGACCCGCTTGGTGTGAGGAAGACACGTGGGACCTCCGCTATTGTAAGGAGTGTGGATTTGGTGCCTTGGGTTGAGTTTCCTTTTTCCGTGAGTACTCACAAGTTGAGCCATTTTATTATCCGCACACCGCTGTCTCCTGGCTTGGATAATTCGTTTTATTGTTTAATTAAATTCGCTATCGATTAATATCGGGTCGATCCCGTAGCGAGTAAGGGTTATATTAGAAGGGAATATTTGTACCTATCTCGAAAGCCGCGTGTTGGGTCCTCGATACGGCCAGCAATTCTTAATTGAGATATTACGTCATGGTTCATTATGGCAATTATTTTATCAGGCGTTAATTATTATAATTATTATTTTGAGCGCAATTTGCGGTTAACATTGCGGATTGTTAATTATTATTAATATACTGATTATTTTGCGTTATTTATAATTAATATCATTTGGTATTGTAATTATGATCACTCGAGTGTGACTCATTATTGACATTGTCGGATATTAGTTATTATTATACCTTTGTTATTTTTCACGAACGACTTGTGTTCGATATTATCAGATTTTGGTTGATTGTTATAATTATTGTTTTGATTGCGGTTATTGTTATTCTCGAACGCAATATTATAAGTTAAGCTAAAGAAAAAGTTATGTATATATTAATCAAGAATTCCATAAAGGATTTAAACTGTTGTTTAGAAAATAGAATAAGTTTAAATAATATCGCTTTGAATCAATTGTTTGTTTATTTTTATATTTACCAATTTAATAATAATTTATTTTATATATATTAATTCCCGGAATTTCTCCTACAATTCCTATTTAATTAGATAATTTGAGATACTGTTTATAGTTAACTATTTATTATTTTTATTTTTCACTCTACTTTGATATTAACTTTGATTATTTCGTGGTTCATTTTCCATTCGCGTCATTTCAAGTCGTTAATTGATCGTCCGGCGAGGCCCCTGGCATTAGTATTGTTTTGGTAATTTTTGGATAAAATTACCTGGCGTCTTTTTCGTGCACTAACCCAGCCTGAGGAGTCTCGGGTTAATTTCATCATCATTTATATATTATTTAAGAAGGGCGAGCGTAAAATACCCTACCCAGCCGGTATCTTCGCCTCCGGTAAAAATTTAGTTAAATTTGGAGAAAAGTATTGTTACAAACGTGCAATCAGCCCATCTTTACTCTCACTTACATACATAATACTCGGCAATGGATTTCGGCTTAAAGCATCGACATGCTGCATACTTTCACCTGGCCGATGCTGTACTTGATATTTAAAATCACCCAACAACAAAGCCCGTCTGACAACACGCAAACACATATCTTTCTTTTTCATCGTCATCGTAAGCGCTTGACAATCGGTTACAATAGTAAATGGTATAGGCAACAAATACACTCTAAACTTGACTAATGATTTTATAATAGCTAGTACTTCTAACTCATAACTTTTATACTTAGACTCTGCAGAAGTTGTTTTTCCACTGGCAAAATAAATCGGATGGAATTTCCGGTCATCTGGATCTAATTGCATCAATATTGCCCCGTACCCTTCCATAGACGCATCTGTATGCAATTCAGTCTTAGCCCCTATACTGTATAATTTTAACACAGGACCATTAGTAAGTACTGTCTTCAAGGTCTCGTATGCTCCAGTCTCTTGGTCTCCAAAATGGAATTTAACGTCTTTCTTTAACAAATCTGTTAACGGCTTAGCAATCTTCGCGTAAGCCCTAATAAACTTTCGAAAATACCCCGTAAGTCCCAAGAAACTCTGAACCTTTTTAACAGATGTTGGTTTGGGAAAATTAGCAACGGCCTTAGTTTTATGAGTAGACGGTTTTATGATGTTTTCCGAAATAACGTACCCCAAATACTCAATTTCTGTCAATAGAAAATGACATTTTTCCCAGTTTATAACCAACCCATACAGTTCGGTTATTTTTATTACTATAAGTAAACGTTTCCATGCTTCTTTCAGATTTCTCGCAAAAATAACAATATCGTCCATATAAACTATAAGAATACCCTTATCTATAAGCTCTTTAAGAATCATAGTAATATATTTTTGAAATATAATAGGAGAAATCTTTAAACTGAATGGTAATTTTAAAAACTCATACTGTCCCGTTGGCGTGACAAAGGATGTATATTTACGATTGTTCTCGTGCATTTTCACATGGAAAAACCCATTCTTTAAATCCAGTGTCGTGAAATACTTAAACCCCTGTAACGCGTCTAATATATCGTCAATTAATGGGAATGGAAAATGTGGACATTCAATAAGCTCATTTACTTCACGAAAATCAACACAGACTCTGATGGAGCCATCTTTCTTTCTTACTACGACTATAGGGCTTGCATATTCTGAATTTGACGGTCTTATAATGCCCTCATTTGTCCATTGCTTCATTAAATCGTCGACCTCTTTTTTCTCACACGGTGCTAGCCTACGCGGTCGTCTTACTACCGGCTTATCGCTTTTCAAAACGATTTTTGCGGTTATCCCAACGTCTCGCGTCTTCTCCGGCTTGTATCCCCTAATAACATCGCGGATAGCTTCACGGTAGTGTGGATCTTCTGCGTGTGATAAATCTACTTCCTTAGTTTGATCTACTAGATTTATGCTGAAAATATCTGGGCTGTCCTTGTGTTCGTCAGTCTGTTCGTCAAGCCGAAAAAAGCTCACTTCCCCCCGCTTGACTCGCAATTCTACCTGATCCAAGAAATCAGTACCTAACAATAGACTGTGTTTTGACAAGATCTTGTTCGATACTACATGCAAAGTTACAAGGAAATCAGATCCATAGACATTCATTACTCTCGTAAATTCGCCCTAAGTTTCATTGTCAGTCGAACCAAACCCTTCAAATTCAAGTTTACAATTACCTAGTGGTGGTGATCCTAATCTCGCATACTCATCCGATCTTATAAAAATTAGATCACTACCTGTATCCACTAACGCTATAAACTTACAGTCCTCTATCGAGACTTCTTTCATATATTTCTTCTTTTCAGGTCTTGAAACTGCGTAGGATTGTTTTTTCTTTTCTGGGCACCGCGCCGCGATATGCCTAAACTCATTGCAATTAAAACACTTCACACCTTTTTCCTTATCAGGACACTCCGCACTAACGTGATCTTCGCACCCACAATTATAACACCTCGTTTTGTCACTTTTCTCACCAGCTGTTCGCTTCTTCGGATGACCTTTTGTTTCCGGCTTTTTCGTCTTGTCGTCCTTCCTCTCGGTGAGCCTCGACTTCGCTTTCATATCTCTCTTCATCGCTTCGTACTGCTTGAAACGATCTTTTAATTCCTGCATTGTTTTGGCACCATACAATACACTTTTATTCGTTACTTCATCAGGGATACCTTGAACAATATATTCAATTAATGATCTTGTATCTACTGTTCCTTGCCCCGCAATTTCACGCATAGCGTACATGTATTGCTGCAAAGTCTCATCAGCTTTCTTCTTTCTTTGCGCCAGCTCTCGGTGAATCTGCTGGTCGGTCACTTCGTCCTCAAATTCGTCCTTCAGGGTTTTTTAAGCTTTGCCCACGTTTTCGCACATCTTTCTTGTCGCACAAAAGCTAACGCTGAACCCGTCAACATCTTCTTTCCGAATGCGACTTTGTGAGCGTCAGTCCACCCACATACTTCTGCCATTTCTTCAAAATCTTCAATCCAACGGGAAACATTAAATAAATCATCCCCGCTGAACTTGTCCAATGAGTTCTCCACGTCTACAAGCCGTAACAGAGTGCGGCTGGGTCTATTCGGTCCACGTCGTCGAATAACAGGAGTTGCACGGCCGTCTTGATCGACTTCTCCGTCGTTTCCCTCATACTCACATTTATCGATATACTCCGGATCCCGAGATACGAACAACAAGACAAAGTGTCGCATTTGCAGAAATTGCTTTAAATAATAACTCTACGCACATGGGTGTCGAAGGACCATGCGCTTTATCGAAATTAATGCCTGATTTTATTACTGGTACTGCTATTGATCAAATGCATTGTGTTTCTGGTGGTGTAGTGAAAAAACTATTGTCATTATGGTTTGATTCTAGTAATCGGGGTAAACCATACTCATTGGTTGATGCGTCAGACATTATTAATAATCGATTGATTTCTATCAAACCACCAAGTTTCGTGCACCGCATGCCTCGTTCAACCGAAGATCTTCTTCATTGGAAAGCATCTGAACTTAAAAATTGGTTCTTTTACTATGTTTTACCAGTTATGAATGGAGTGATGCAACTAGTGTATTATGAGCATTTTTCATTATTTGTTGCCGGAATTTCGCTTTTAAATTCAGATTCGATACCAAATATTGATGTAAATGTAGCATCTAACATTTTACACAAATTTGTAAGTGAATTTGAGGTATTATATGGATTGAAAAACTGTTCTATCAACGTTCATCTCATTATACATCTACCTAAATGTGTCCTTGCCCTTGGACCATTGTAGGCGAATGACTGTTTTCGATATGAAGATTTAAACGGACAATATTTGAATGTAATTAACGGAACTAGACTCATCGATTCGCAAATAGTAAGATCACATAATCAACAGTTAAAACTTCAAAAATTTGTTGATGAGCTACCGGAAGGAAAAATCAAAGATTTTTGTATAAAACATAAGCATAATAACAAAATTTGTGAACGATTACAACATGGACAGTTGTTATACTATAGGTTCATATAAAACTTACAATGATGATTATATGATCCCTAATAATGTTCAGTTAGCTCTAGAAAATTTTTTACCTGTTCTAAAAATTCAAGAGTACCTACGATTTTTAAAAGATGGCAAATTGTATGTCTCTGAACGATATACTGGAGCATTACAGACTTCTTCATCGTATGCTTTATATAGAGATCACACTGGATATCATCTTGGTTCAATCATTTGCTTTGTTAAATTGAGTTATTGTCAATGTATAAATGAAAATAATTGTCTAAATCATCGTCCACCTGTTCACCAAGTTATAATCCAAACACTTTTGAGTGAAAGAGCATTTAATGTGACATATAATCAAAATGTTCAGTACAATATTCCATATTTATACAAAAGTTTAAAGATGGACAATTATATATCTATTGATGTCAATCGATTGATTTCTGTTTGTTTTGGAGTTAAAGTTGGAGATGATTTGTACGTTGCCATACCTATTAATTCAAACAATAATGAATAGGTTTGATTTAATTGCTAATAAAATTAATGTATATAATTGTAATATATCACTTTATATAAAAAAATTAGTAATTTTAGTTACTCAGTTACTATTTAATAAACACGATACTTTTTCCAAAATAATTTTATGAATGCCAAAAAATGAGACTTATAATGATAAAAATTTACAAGTTATGATATATTCTTTTTTTTTAATAAAAATTTATTATAAAATTTACAAATAAATTATAAATACATAAATCATAAACTATTATATTAATTTACAAGTAAGTTTTATATAAAAATTATATTTTAAATTGACATGAAATTTAAAATTAAAAATTTTAAGGCACGCAGTAGCCTATCGGATCCGGCCCTTGCTATCAAAGCATTGGACCGGGTTCGAATCCGGCGTACACCAATGAATATTTTCAATATTTAAGTGTATTATTCTGCTCAGCCCAAGAAATACAAACGAGTTCCAATCTCAAAAGTTTACCCCCTACCGTAGTCGCTCATGACCTTAGTAGTTTATGCGACTTTAAACAAATCAAAAAAAAAAAAAAAAAAAATTTCAAAAATGTTAAATTTTTAAATAAAATTTTTTACAAAATTTTTAAATAAAATTTTTTACAAAATTTTTAACAAAATTTTTAAATAAAATTTTTAACAAAATTTTTAAATAAAATTTTTTACAAAATTTTTTTATCAATTTGAATTTTTGCAGTTACAAAAACAAAATGTCAGACTCCGGAGCTTGAATCCATTCCCACAAGTAAAAAAAATTATAATAATAACTTATTGATCATTTTTACCGTCAAAACAGAATCAAATACGCCTGTTTTAATCGTACTTAGTCTCCCGCGCATACTTTTACGGTCAAAACAGAATCAAATACTCTTGTTTTAATCGTACTTGTTCTGCCGCGCACACTTTTACGGTCAAAACAGACCTCTTTTTAGGCGGTAAATCAGACTTCAAAGGGTTGGAAAACTTTTACAGTTAAAACGGAGTTAGATTTTTGACTCGAGTATTTAAATAACGAGTTAGGCACCACCTCATTATTCGACGGCAATATTCCGATCAATATTGAGCGTGTTCAGCCGAACTAAGTCCTGAGTAAACTTAGTTAGCCTAAGTATAGTCAAAGCATTCCCTGCTATACATATATCTATCTACTATACTATACATATCTTACTAAGTTTACTCAGGACTTAGTTCGGTTGAACACGCTCATTAAAAAGAAAATTGTTCATGTCATTAACACTCGAGAGGGCTCTACATTAATGCATCAGTGATATCATGTAGAGGACGTAAATTTAAAATCGTTATTAGATAACGATTTGAGCGACTTTTTTTTCGAAAACCTCACGGGAACTATTTAAAACATTTGATTTATCCTCTGATTTCATAGAATAAGATATTTCTACATTGCCCAATGATGACAGCTTCAAAATTTGTCTGGAATTTTTTAAAACTTTGAAAGTAATGGACGACGTTGCTAAACGGGGTATTGCACTAATTGAAGAATATAACTGCTGCCTAACTCAAAACGAAGAACTGTTACAGTTTTTATTACAGGTTGTTCGTGGCCATTGACAACGTTTTCCGAATTATTATAAAAAATCACTTCAATCATAAATATTTGATATAAATAAATAAGCCATTTTTTGAGCAAAACTTATTAATAAAATGAAAAAGTGAACATAATAATAGAATAAAATTGTTTATTTTTTGGTTTATTGCGAAAAAATTATTTAAAAGCATCATATTTTTTCAATTGAATGAAAAAAAATCATTGGTCAACATATGTAAATATAAATATATATTTATCAGAAGTCCAATTTATGTTTGACAAAAAATATGATCCTTATTTTGATACTGAAACCAACAGTTTCGGTGTAATTTATAAAATCCGATCAAATTTTTGAAAAATTGACCTTTGATTTTGAATAACTTTTGAGCGTATGGACAGATATATCTTTACAAAGAAATTTTTTTATACCTTTTTTGTAGAGCGTTCAATTCTCTACAAAGATTGAAACAGCGATTGATAAGTCAATCATGATGACTGCAGTCGTATAAATGGTATAAAAATTAGAAGAAGAAAATAACATGGCAAAAATAATTTTTCCCATGTTATTCTTATGAAAATTAAAAAAATGCGATGAGGACAATCTTAATATTAATATTAAGGGCTCATCTTTTCATAGTAATTTATTTACATCCGAAAGAAACTTTTGAACCAGTTTGGAAGAAAAAAAAATTTTTTTTTTTGATCACCCTACTCTTCATAGCTTACTATGCCTACGATTTCGCCTGTTTTTTGATAGGAGAAAAAAAATTTTTTTAAGTCAGAATAATAATTTTATAGCGCACAATAGTAAGTACTTGTCTTGTTTCCCTTAATTTAATCGAATTATATGAACTACTATTACGATTCGTAATATGAACAAACAAAAAAATAAAACAAATCAAAAAATAATATATGGGAGAAAGGCGACTGTGCAATCACAAGTGAAGGTCATTTTCTCACCACTCTAATAATGCATTTTGATCCTTCTAACATGAAATTCTTCGTGCACATGGCTTTATGAGATTATACATATTCAAGATTTAAAGATACATATCACATCTTTCTCATCTGCATCCAGCTACACTGTTTATCCTTTCATCTTAATACTTTTTCTTTCTTTACATTACTAAACAAGCAGTGCCAGCAGCTGAATCTCCAAGCTCTGAAGCGGTAGAAAACCATCGCAGATGATTGTGAACCTTCAGGTAATTTCATCTAATAATTGAAATACCTCTGCGGGAATTTGTGACCGATCAACAGCTGTAATAATAACTGTCATAATAATTGAACAATGTTATTGAGCTTCTCAATAAAAGTGTTTTAAGGTCTGCGTAGATCTTCGACTATTTTTAAGATTTTCTGAGATTAAATTGAATTAAGATATTTCGATATTTATAATTATCGTGAATAATTATAATCGTAATTAGAAGTTCTCAGTATTTTAAACTGATAGCGCTCATTAATATCCCTATTTGCAAGTTAAAAAACAATATTCTTAATATTTAAATAACTTAATCTTGGGTATTTGGACAATAAATGATGTTAAATTATAAGAATTGCAACGTTTCGCTAATTTATTTCAGCTCCATTAGGCGAACTGAAAATCGAAGAGTTTTAGTTAATACAAATATTTGACATATAGAGAAAAAATTGATGAAAATAACAATAGTTACTTGTATGGTTAGCATCCTTATCTAGTTCTTACAAAGTCTATAAATGTAACAGAGTAAAACAGCATATTCATAATCTCAAACATTTTTAACTCCCCGCTAAGAAAATTGATAATTTTCAAAAATCGGGAAGTTATTGGTTTTACCCCGTTTTTCGATAATCGAGTTTTCATCGGATCTCGACGTTTCGAGGTCCTACCTGACTATTCCCGCGATGGTGTCTGTATGTCTGTACGATGTGTGTGTGTATGTGTGTGTGTGTGTGTGTGTGTGTGTGTGTGTGTGTGTGTGTGTGTGTGTGTGTGTGTGTGTGTGTGTGTGTGTGTGTGTGTGTGTGTGTGTGTGTGTGTGTGTGTGTGTGTGTGTGTACGGACATCATCGCGGAAACATTCGGGGAGGCTTCCTAGGACCTCAAAACGTCAACATCCGTTGAAAACTCGATTTTCGAAAAACGGGGTGAAACCAATAACTTACCGATTTTTCGAAAATCTTCGATTTTCTTAGCGGGAAGTTAAAAAAGTGTTTGTTTTAGATAACTCCGACATTTCTATTTGAATCGTTTTAAATGTAATGATATAACTATACAAGATCAAAATAGCACGTCGATAATATCCAAGAACGTCGAAATCGATTGATTGGTTCGTGATTTATCGTTGTCGAACAAATTCCGAAAAAGTGAATTTTTCAAATCTCTCTAAAATTTTCGATGTGATGATTTGTGTTTCAAAGAAAATCATAGGATTTGAAAAACTGCATCGAATACTGCCAACCGCCTGAAAATCGGCTAATTCATTCAAAAGTAATTGCAGCTTGAAAATTTCAAGAATAGCGTTTTATTAAACTTCTATCAGGCTCTTATGTTCGAAGAGGTCAAAAGCATAGAACTAGCTAACTCTTTGTGCTCAGAAAGCTCGCAAACGTCATAAATGCAATTTTAAGCGCTTAGGTATGAAATTAGCAGGAAGTTTTAGGGATGGCCTTCAGGGTCAACCGTTTTCCTAATTTTTAGTAGATTTCATAAAAATCTAACTATTACAATGGTCCTCATGACGAAACTTTTGAAAAATTTTGCTATATTCCGACTTAACTCGACGAGTTGAGTCAGAAAATACATATGGTT
>CAJNRD030001116.1:5884097-5898002 GCA_905319865.3 Cotesia congregata
ATTTTTTTAATTTTCAAATCGCAATAACTTTTGAATGAATGAACCGATTTTCACGCGGTTGGCAGCATTCGACGCAGTTTTTTAAGCTTCATAGTAAATCTGTGAGTTTATATCGACAGAGTGGAAAAATTCGGAGTAATTCCGAAAAAACGCTTTTTTCGGTTTTCTTTCGTCAACGATAACTCACGAACGAATCAACCGATTTTGACCGGACTAGCGGCGATCGACGTGGTTTTTTGATGTTAAGAGCTGATTAGTTTTTAGAATTGATCGGTAGAGCCGTTTAAAAGTTATTTTAAAAAAACCACTTTTGAAAAAATTTTTTTTTGTAGCTTTTTTACGATTTCTCAAAATCTGTCGGTCCGAATCGCTTCAAATTTTCAGGAAATCTAAGTTTGGGCAAGCCCTTTCGAATGGCGCCAACCGCGATCAAATCGGTCAAGCCGTTCAAAAGTTATAAGAGTACCATCACCGCGGGAGTAGTCAGGGAAGCTTCCTATGACCTTAAAACGTCGAGATCTGATGAAAACTCGATTTTTGCAAAACGGGGTGAAAACAATAACTTCCCGATTTTTGAAAATCTGAGATTTTTAGCGGGAAGTTAAAAATATTTATTAACCATGAAGTATGAAATGAGGTTAATGAGTTATACGCAGTTGCATGGCTAAAAAAAATCATTTTTTTATAGACACAATTTTTATTTATCAATTACAAGTAATGGTTATTCAAATAGAGCCTACTTTCAAGAATACAATAGTGCGTCAATCATGTAAAAATATCAATGTGTACCGCTCCTCTAAAAGCCTCTAAAAGATGTTCCAAACGACTTCTAAAAAAAAGGCGCTTGGCGGTGATCTCCATTTCGGCGGTTAGGATTATCTGAAACCAAAGTATATGGTGAATTTTTTTGAAGGATAGATTAATGCAGGTATTGGACGAAGGAATAAGATTTAAAAAAATTATGACTATTTTTTTTAACAATTTGGAAAATTTTTTTTCAACAAAAACGAAAAATTTTTTATAAATAGACGCCATTTTGTTAAAAATCATAATTTTTTTTATTCCTTCGTCTAATACCTGCATTAATCGATCGATCAAAAGAATTTACCATATTTTTTTGATTTCAGATAATCCAAACCACCGAAATAGAGATCACCGCTTTTTTTTTTAGAGGTCGTTCGGAACATCTTCTACAGGATCGGTGCACATTTATATTTTTACATGATTGACGCGCTATTTTATTCTTGAAAGTAGACTCTATTCGAATAACCATCACTTGTAATTGATGAATGAAAACTGTGTCTATAAAAAATTCATTAAAAAATATGGTTTTTTAGCCTTGCAACTACGTATAACCCCTTAAATTATAACTTTTGTAGCATATCTTCTGCAATTCGTAATGTTTCTAAAGTTTTATATAATTTAACCAAATACAAATTAATTTTTCTCAATTTCATCATATGGATAAGGCAATGTACTAATAAATAGTCTAAATTTAAGTTAATTTTTAATTTTTAATCAATCATTCACTATCAATTGAATTTCGTTTAATTTTCTTCTGCATTTTCGAGGTTATTAGCAGCTGCGTTGTTTTTACGACACTCATTATTCAGCATATTATTTATTGCAGATCCAAAATATGATTTTTTGTAGTTGTCGAACTTGTTTTTTACGGCTTCTGAAATATAAAAAAGAATCAAGATACACTTCTCACAAAAATTAAGGGAGCAAGAAAAAAATCCAAATTTTTGGGGGATTTCAAACAGACTGTAGCTTGTAAAATAATGGTCTTACAGCAAATAAAAAAAGCAAATTGTAGCTCTAAGTGTCTAGTTTTTGGATCTGAGTTTGAACATTTTTTTTTGAAATTTCTTTTCGAGTAATCTTAGGAAAATCACCGAAAAAAAAATTTTCGAAATTTTTTTGGTTTTTTTTAATCTACGGATTTGGAAAAAATTTTTTTGACTTAACCTTTATATGGACCAGACAACTTGTTTATCCAGTTTTAATTTGATTTTTTAAAAATCTTGATACGAGCTTTTCTCGCTGAGATATTAGTGTTTGAATGGAAAAAGATCATTTTGTCTGATTACCAATATCTCAGTAACCAATGATCGCACAAAAAACTCAAGGTTGGTTTCTAAAACTTGCATAAGTTCCCTACAAAAATTGGCTTTTTTTCCCACGATAGAATTTTTGAAAAAATTAAAGGAGCAAAAATTTCGCTTAGAAAAGGTCAAAATTAAAAAATTATCGGTAAAGGAATTACCCTATCGAGTATTTACCTTCAATCGCATTCATTTTCAGTTCATCTAAGGCTGGTCGAATGGGTGCGTCGCGGTTGATTCTGCTTCGCTTTCCTCTTAGATTACTTCGCAGCCTTTCTTCTGTACTGAAAACTGACTTTGTAACGGGTGGTTTATTTCCCGTACTTATTGGCCCTGAATAAAATTAATAATTAACAATATAACAACAAAATGACTCTAATGCTAAATAGGGCGCCACCAGGATTATTTTCTCGGTTCCTGGAACCGGATGCCAGAGCTGAGTTTTCTTATTCTACAGGGAGAGAGAGAGAGAAAGGTGGTCTGAAATAATTAAATCTTTATTTAACAATTGGCCAAAATTTATTAACAATAAAATCACAACTCGTACACTTGTACGTACTCCCAACTCACTTACACTACTCACTTACAACTACGACTTGTGACTACGATTTTCTTACTTCACGCTTCCCACCGGGAAGTCGCTACTACAACTTATAACTACTGGAGGATTTCGGGCTGGAACCGGCTACTCCGACTTAGAACTACTTATCAATAAGACACCTCGTACAAAGACTGCAGTGCACGAGGGCTTATCAATAACGCCTTGCTACAGAAGCAACAGCCTAGTGACTGCAACATAAGCCAAGAAGCCTCTGCAGCTCTCTCACACACATACCCCTTACGTCGCGCTGTCCACCGGACCCTCACGCTCTACGCCAGAGAAACACCTCGCAACGGACTGCACGACTGCGAAGGAACTCTGGTAGCACTCACACACACATACCCCACACGTCTCACACACACACCGACTCTACTTTACTAATTTATTTCCGGATTTACAACAATTAATTCCGAAAAATGTCAACTTTAGATTCTCATTAAAACTCATCAGTCATTAGCTCGCAAAATAAAAACTCTATACTTTATCTTCACAAATTAACAATTTACTTCTTAAAATTTCCGGCTTAACCGACGCTTCTTTTCCTTCCCAATTTAACACGAGCTTATCTCTACGCATTAACCAATTCTTAGAATATTCTTTTGTAATTTTAACTAAATTTTACTCGGACTTAATCCACACGAATAAATAGTTTTTATAAATGATTTTACCGGAATAACAATACTAAATTATTGACAAATTTTTACAAGACAATAATTCATATTTATAAGACTCCTCAAGCAGAAATTGGCAATAAATTATAATTTTACTAAATGTAAAAATTACATGCCTCAATTTTTCCTGCGGGTGTTTAAGTTTATTCTGCGTCGAAATTTAATGATGATTTAATTCTTAATAATTAATAACCCGTGGAATAACTATTTTCTGATAAATTGTGAATAATGATTAATTAATAATTCATTCACTCTGGTGAAAATTTAAACACAGAGAATTTTCCACGGCGTTAATTTTCTAAATGCGACGCAGTTTTCCTCAATAAATCAATTCCGGTGATTAAAATTGTTCCGAATAAATAATTAAATAATTTTCCACAATTAATAAATAAAATAAAATAATTAATTAAGTGGTAATTCAATCGTTAAAATTAGTCCATGTATTTACCGGGAAAAAAGGTTTTGTTAAATTAAATGGTGAAAAAATTGCAAAGTGATACATGAATTGCAATATTATTGATATGCACGCCAAGTTCTGTGCTTAAAGTACGTTTAAAGTGCCCTATTCTACATTCGCCAAATATCGTCCTCGTTATTGCGTGGAACCACAAGTAACACAACGGAATACAGGTGCGTGTATTACGCATGAAAATTTTTCTCTTCTAATCAATGCTCTTCATCGAATGAAAATCATAACAGAAAATACTTCAGAAAAAATCATAAAAAGCTTAGTCTGTGATAATCGAAAAGAAAAATGTCTTTCCCGAAGCTGTGATTTTTGTAAACATAAGGAAATAGAAATTAAATTGAGTAACGTTGATGTGTCAAGTCAAATGTATTTTATGAAGTGGGTATTATCATCGGAAGAAAGAATGAGTGAAAAAACTAAGAAACTAATTACTGTAAAAATAACATCAAAAAATAAAATAACGTGTACCATAGAAGAGACTATAAAATTACTAAAGCAAGAAATAATTCCATTTATGTCTCATGAATTTAGAATTTTTCATCAGAAACTATTTACTAAAACGTTGTTGAATAACTTGATAGCCGATGAATTAGTTGTTCTCATTGACTTTAGTGAAAACTATTCATGCAAATATGGAACTGAGGTCCAGTCTGTCCATTTTGGTGCTAGCAGGACACAATGTACGCTGCATACTGGAATGATTTATAGTCAAAATTTTTCTCAGGGGTTTGCTACCCTATCTCAATCTTTACGACATGATCCTGCTGCAATTACTGCCCATTTAAAGCAAATCCTTAACTACTACCTCTTACAGCTTCCAAATATAAAAAAAATACATTTTATGAGCGATGGCCCGACAACTCAGTACCGGAACCGTAAAATGTTTTATATTATTACGCAATATTTTCCACTCTGTTACCCTCAAATTCAATTTATATCTTATAATTTTAGTGATGCTGGGCACGGAAAAAGTGCAGCTGATGGCATTGGAGGCTTTTTGAAACGTTCAGCGGATGACCAAGTGAAATTTGGCAAGGATATATCTAATTTTGACAAGTTAATAACAGTTTTGCGTGGCTCCACTAACAAAATATATATAGATGTCGTAACTTCTCCCCAAATTGAAATTATTGATACTTTATTGCCAGAAAAATTTCGTCCCTTTATTGGTACAATGAATATGCACCAGTACACTTGGAGTAGAGAAAACTCTGGCCTAATATTATTCAACTCGTTAATGTGTCTCGACTGTCAACCTGGCACAATGTGTGAACATTTTTCGATGGGAGAAATAAACTACAATGATAATCGATTAAAATTAGCTTCTCCAAAAGAAAAGAAAACTTTAAAAAGATCTCAGAAAGTCTCTGTAGTCGCTGATGAAATTAAAAAACCCAAAGTTGTTCCAAATGTAACTCTTCGACAAAGCTTAAGAAATAAGAAATAAGTCACTAAATTTTTTCATTAGAAACTATGTTATAGATTAATATTTAACTATATATAAAAATTGTATTATATTTATTGTTTTTTATATTTAAATTTGTTAAAAACTTAAATCAATTTAATTATTTAACTAATGTTAAACTTGGTTTTATTCTAAGAATAATCTAAAAATTGTTATTTTAATCCTACTGTTAATAAATTTTAAAGATTGTTAAAATCAAGAAAGAAAATACCAAAATTGTCACTGTATGATTATCAAAGTCTTATAATTTATCATTCTTTTTATTATTTTAAAAGTTTAAAGAGATTTAGGCAAGTATTTTTAACATTTAGTTTTAATGTCAATACCGTGGAGGTGAAATTTCTAATTTTTGTTCTAGTTTCTTGTCTATTGAAGTTGTAGTAGAACTACGTTACAGGCTTAATTTGGAGCATAATAAAAGCCCAATAGCATCCAGAACACAAGTTTTAAAGCATTTTTAATTTTAATAAATTTTGAGTTGTAAAAATCACAGTTATATAAGAATCAGTCATATATAATTATGTATGATTATATATACTCTTACATAATTATACAAAAATAGCTAAAACTTTCTATAGAAATATGTAGAATTACACATAATTTTGCATAATTATATGAAATTTTATATTATAATATATAATTTTGCGTTGTTATATATAATGATACAAAAATCATCTAAACTATTATATAAAACGATATATAACTATATATGATTATTATGCATAATTTTGCATAATTATAGATAAATATACAAAATTAAGGAAAAAATATATCCAGAATTATATACAATTATATACAACTCTGAATAATTAGACATGAATCATATATAATTATACAGAATTACATATGAATCATATATAATTATATATAATTCATATATAATTAATTAATTATATATAATTGCACATAATCCTTTTTACCCGGGAAACAAAAAAAAAGGACTTATTGATACATTGTTAATCAAAAATTGATACAGTTATTTGATAATTGATATAATTATTACTATTTATAATTAATATTAACTATTTTATTAATTTATCATTTATAATTATTATTAATTTATTTATTTATAATTAATGTTATTTATTAACATTTATTAATATTATCAACAATAATAATCTGATATAATTGATTTTTATTTGACATAAATATTTTTAAAACTAGTTAAAAACATTAATTTTTAATTTTCAAATATTATTTACAATTTTGGAAAATTTAATTTAAATAATTTGTTTAAATATAATCACGAACAATTAGTTATAGAACAATATTCTAACTGCTAGCTCTGACGTCACGCGAGACGAGAGATATATGTGTTACAAGCCAATGCTTGGGCCTCTCTATCGTTTGTTTGATCATGCCTCTCTATCGCTTGTTGCGCGCTCTCGCTTGCACGCATAGGCTCAGGCGGAACGGGACACTTTTTCGTGTGCGCGGCCAGTGTTCATCAATTTATAAGACGTTATCACGTCAAAAAGTGCTGCTAAGATCCGTAGAATCTTTTGGAGGGAAAGTCTCGAAAACTATCAGATTATACTGTAGAAAATGGAAAAAATAAAAAGTGCTGCTAAAATTCCTAGGATCTTCCGGAAGGAGTAATTGGGTTACTTTTGGGTACAACTGCGGAATACTGAAAACAACGAAAGATTTCAGGAATTTTAGCAGCACTTACGTTATTTTATGTACTCCGTAGTTTTACTTGAAAATACCCGAGAAACCTACTTTAGAAGATTTTAGGAATTTTAGCGGCATTTATGTTATGTATTGTACTCCACAGTTTTACTTGAAAACACTCAAGAAACCTATTCTGGAAGATTCTATGAATTTTAGTGGCAGTTTTGTAAATTTTTTGTATTTAGCAGTTTTACCTGAAAGCACCTGAGAAACCTACCCCGGAAGATTCCAGGAATTTTAGTGGCCTTACTGTTATTTTTTGTGTTCTGCAATTTTACCTGAAATCAGTCGAGATATTTCTTCCGGAAGATTTTAGAAGTTTTAGTCGCAGTCTTAACAGTCTTTAACATCATAGATAAGCAGAATTCCTTCATTTTGGTCCAAATTAGATGTCAACATTTTTCTTTTTTAATTTTATGGTCCGTTCCATGCTCTTCATCAACTTGAAATATTCCGCAAACCTTCCACTCAAAGTTCCGCTCAGTCTAATGAGTGGTTCAAAATGCGGGATTCTCGCGGGATTCCACAGGGTGAAATTTTTTTTTACACGGGACACACAACTACACGGGACACAGAACTACACAAAATAAAAATATAATAGAATAATTATTCTATTATATTTTTATTTTGTGTAGTTCTGCACAATTCTATACTTTTTAAACATTCCTACCTGGGTTATAAACGGTAAAGAAACTTGACTCAGCCGATAAATGGAATTCTACCTAAAAATTTATTCTATCCCTTTCAATTATTTCCAGTACGAAACACTGTTTCCAGAAATCGTATTGGAACGGATTTAATCTTATAAACTTTCAATCCGAGTCCGTTTGTTGAGCTCGTCATAAGTCAGTCAGTGGTATTTTGCCTATATACAATTATGCTATAATAGTTCTCGAACTTAAATAATAAAGTTTTAAAAATTATTAATAAAAAACTTAGTCAATTCATCAATCTTTTTGTGATTAATATAGCTGAATTATGTTTACAAGATTACTTTCTTATATATCAATGGGTCAAAATGTTTGTCGTTCAAGTGTTAGCCTTAGGACAGGATTAAATATCTGTTTTCATGCCTGCAGCATTAATTTTCATTCCCTTCGGAAGCTGTAATCTCATTAAAGCTTTTAACTGTTTATTTAAAAAAAAATACAAACACCTTCAAGTTAGAAGAAATTTTGAGAGATCAAAATGAATTTGGAAGAAAAGAATAAAACAGTATAAAACGGTGAAAAATAGTGAACTGTATAAAAGAAAGAAAAAATAATATAAGGGTTGGTAACGTGTATGGGTTACGAACCCTAAGCCAACCGCGAATTTAAGATCCGATAAGCTGACTATATTGGAATCTCCTTGTAGATATTGTTCTTCCTTCCGTTTGTGTAGTCCATTAACTAAGCCTGTTTCTTTTACTATGAATACACAAAAAATATATTTATACTACAATGAAGATTGAAAGCATAATAAATAATCATCATAAATTAAATAATCTATTCTTCGTATTCAGTCAGATAGTGAGATCAATAATTAATAATAATTATATAAAGTACATAGAAACGAGAGTTTGGTTACTCCCGAAATAAACTTGAGCATTCATCTAATAATATAAACAATTAGTTGGAGGATGAACAGCATGTTGAAAGTTAAAAAACGCCATTCGGCCACACTCGACATAGATAGGTAGATTTCTTGTTTAAATATTGACAAAAACACTATTTAAAAAAAAGGCCATTCGGCAGCAGAAATGGAAGTAGATTTTTCAAATAAAGAAAATTGATTTTTAATAAAATAATATAAATACTAATAATGTATAACTTAGTTCATGAATTAAAAAAAAAATTCAATAATAAGTTTGAAACTATTTAGAACAAATTTTGGAAAAAAAATTATCTTGTGAAGAAAAAGTTTCTCAAATATTTATCAAACAATTGCAAAGATTATAAGATTTGAATTATAAATGTCCAAATTTTAAGTAACTGCTTAGGAACAACAGTTTCCAAGTTAATCAGAATTTTAAAACCGGACAAATATTAATTGAAGAAAACAATATTTAGAACTAATTTGTGACATATTTACTGACGACCTACCCGAAAACATTACACAAAAGACTGATCAATATCGTAATTATTGAATTTACATCATGATTAATCTATGATGCAGACAATAATTCTCGAACGGCTGCAACAGTAAAACTGTTTCATTAAACGAACTCTAAAAGGACTAATATTGAGGCTATTACTACTTCGGAGTAGCGAAAATTGAAGCTTATTAAAAGACCATTACGATGCATTTTACCGAATTTCAATATCTTGTCTATTTCAGTAATTATACCAAGTTGAAGTAGTAAAAACAGCAATTTTTACGATTTTCAAAATTTCAAAATCCTGTAATTTTTAAATTACTCGCCCGATTAAGCTCATTTTCGAACTTAACCTTGGTCTTGATCGATCGATAAAGCATGTTGAGTTTGAGAAGAATCGGTTATAAATTGAAAACGCTATCGTGCTGACAGGCCGCGTTATATCACATATATATTAGGGTGATTCATTTGCGACAAACATTTTTTTTTTTTAGGTGCTCAAGCAAAATTTTGTTCTACATATTGAAAAAAAAATTTTCAACAAGTTAGAGCTCTTAATTCGAGTATGAAGTGCTTTCCGTTTTAATTTGATTTTTTCCCATTAGAAATGCATGTAAATATTTTTTTTTTTTTCAAATTTCTAATGCTCGGACAAATTTAATGATATTGCTTTGGTCCACTGGTACCATCTGTCAAAATTATGTTTTCGAATAAAATGCATATTTTTTTATTATTACAGCGAAAACTGATTGATAGATGGAAAAAATAATACATATTTTTATAAAAAATTTGATTCTCTTCAAAAAAGGTCTTAACTTAAGTCGCTCAGACTCATAGTTTTTAACTTGCAGTAACTTTTGTAACTAGAAAAGTAGAAAAATGATAAAAAAATTACAAATTATGATGTTTAAATTCAAGTTTTTGTTTCAAATTTATTTTTTTCATTGCATTATCAATTTTACTTTTTGTACTTTTATACCTGACATGTTACACATACTGACATACACGGAAAAAAGAAAACTAGAATAATTACAGTTTAAAATCTAAAATCAAGCCCGTCGTTATTAAAATAGAAAAAATTAAAGTTCAAACTGTAATTTTTGTATTTTATATAGTAACAAAATTGTTGTCATGCAAGAAGCAAATTTTACAGTTTGGAAATGTAAATCTAACATCATAAAAGGTAAAAATATTATTGCTTTTTATGCAGGAAATTTTATCTCTTAAAAAGTCATTAATTTCTATTTAAAACTGTAAAAATTATCATTTTTCAGCAATGTACAAATTAAAATGCCAAATAATATAGTTTATTTACTGGTTCACTAAAATTTACAGTGTGAGATACGAATTATGAACTCTGTAATTTTTAGATTTTTTATATTAAGTACTTAAAAGCTGCACAGGCCAAAACAATGCGACGACGAGCAAATTTGATTATCGACGCTTTATGGTCTGTGGAACAGCAAGTTACAAGATATGTGAGTGACAAGTTATACGAAGGCCAAAAAAAAGTTACTCCGCAAGAATACAATAACATCATAAGTAAATATAGACTTAATATTTTCTGACAAATAAGCTAATTCAAAACAAATGGTACAGTTTATTAGAATTCCATTACTTTCCTATCGAAATGATCATAGCTCTGATCAATTGAAATTGAGAAAAATAGTTATGTAGAAATTAATTTCTAAATTTTTTAAATAGTTTTCAAACAGCAACATCGTAATAAAAAGAAGTTATAAAGGAATAGAAATATCAGTTTTTAAATTTACATTTTTCAGCTAAATATTTTTCTAGTCCATTGATCTTATAGTATATTCTTACATTTGATAACATAAAAAATAGATTATTTTTGCCTCTTTATCAATTTTTTCGTTCAGATATTTGGCTTTGAAAAAAAGTTAATACTTTTTATTAATAAAAATTAGATAATTTGAAATAAACGACGAATAATCTTTGCTATTTTTTTTTTTCATTAGTAAGTAGGGGAGTCAATTTTTCAAAATTTAGTTATTCAATTAAATATTTTAGCAATTCTTAAAATTTACTAGATCAAATCGTTTGCTTTTTTATTAAAATAGCTCTATTTCATTAACTTGTGAATTGTATAAAAAAATTATTATGAAAAATCACCAATATTCATTTCAAGATTTAATCTCTTATTTGTTTTTTAATTTAAGTTGAGCATGAATAGGTGTAGTGAATTCATGATTTAACATTAAGATTAAAAAAAATTTAATAACTCAGAAATTTATTTTTGCTTATCATTAATTTTTAGAAATTCTTGAAAAACTACAACGCCACAAAAAACTACGCTTGGATGGAGAGAATAACCCCATTGCTAATATCCGTCGATGGCTAGAAGACAGACTAAAAGCAACTAAAAGTGCCAATCCAGATGTAATAAATCGATTCTTAGTCTTTCAAGAAATTGAAGAAGCTGAAATTATTGATAGCGACCTAGAAGACGAAAAAGAGAATGAGGAAGATGACTTGATAGAGTTGTTGAGTGATTCTGATGCCGAGTCTATTATACGACAGTGATCAGGAGTAAACCTTGCAATAATGTCTCACTTCATTATTATTTATTAATAAAATTAAAACATGTTTCAATTTTTCAATTCTTACAAATTATTGACTCAATCAAATTAAAACATGTTTTCGTTTTTTAATTTGAATTAAATTGTTGAAAATGATCTATTTAATTTAATAACTTATTTAATTTGAGTTGATTTGTTTAAAATGATCTTCTGAATAGAACAATTAGAAAATTAATTATTTGTTCTTTCAATAAAATATCGTTTTTGAATAAAAAAAAGTAAAAATGAGATAATTAAAATTTTTAATGTTTTGTTTAATAATTTAAGTTGAAATTTTTTTTTTTAAATAGACTTTAATGATAATGAAATTAAAAAAATTATCCTGAAGTTCATTTTATCTTAGAAAAAGTTTAAGAACTTTTTCTATAATGTGACCATTATAAGTTTTCAAACACTATGATAGCTATCAATTTGAATATTTGTAATGCTCTAAAAATATTTATCTTTCTGATTTGTCATCGATAGAAGCCATTAACTTATCAGTTATTTTGGTAATTATTAATTATTATTTTTCAAATAATTCAAAAAAAAAAAAATTATTTAATTATCGGTATTTTTAGCCAATGATTAGTAAAAAATCTTCATAGAGAAGCGAATTCATTTTTTGTACTATACGTAAGTATTGATGAATCTAGAAAAACAAATTAAATATTATTTTCTTGCAGCAAATGCTTTTATCATATTTTTTTCAATTAGCCAATTCAGCAAGTAAAAATTGTAAGAGCAAGAAAGATAACCTGCGTAACTTTATATAGCTTTCACTGTACTTTAAACTGAGTCTTAAAAAAAATAAATAAATAATAGATCAACACTTTTGTTTATTGATGAAAGTGTTGGTATTCTTACCGTTTAATGACAATTTTCTTACAATTTATTTAAAGTCTACTTGATATAAGTTGGAAAACCGTTATGAAACCATTTTGCTAGCACACATTGTAACCACTAAACAACTATCAATTTATAGTTATTAAACAAGTTTTTATTTTTGATAGGGGTACATTATGAAAAATTTTGTTTAATCATAAATTGAGAAACCAATTCATTGAAAAATAATATGTTTAATATAATACCGTAGTAAAATGAACTAAATGATAACGAAAAAAAAAACTAAACTTGAAAAAATCGCCAAACCGACCATTTTTATCCACAACATCCGTCTTAACGAAAACGGACCAATGACAAATCGAATAAAAAGGTTATGGAAATGACGAAACATCCGACCAACCAACTATTTAGAGAAGGATTAGTATAATGTACATAATTGAAAAGCCATTAATTTTTTATGACGTTGAAATATTTAGCTATTATTGGACGATACTCGAAAGAATTAAATCGTTATATTATTTCACTTCCTACAAAAAAAAAAAAATTAGGAAAACTGTTGACCCTGAAGGCCATCCCTGCAACTTCCCGCTAATTCCATACTTAGGCGCTTAAAATTGCACCAATGACGTTTTTGAGCTCTTCGAGCTCAAAAATACAATTTATGAGTTATTTTGAGCTCTCCGAGCTCAAAGAAATTGATTTCCTATGCTCTTCGAGCTCAAAAATCTGATAGGGATTTGATAAGACACTATTTTTTGAATTTTTAAACTGCAATAACTTTTGAATGAATAAACCGATTTTCACGCGGTTAGCAGCATTCGACGCAGTTTTTCAAGCCTTAGAAAGAATCTCAAATTTTGAATTGATCGCACTAGGAATTTCGGAGTTATTCCGAAAAAACACTTTTTTCGGTTTTCTTTCGTTCACGATATCTGTCGAACGAATTAACCAATTTTGACCGGACTGGTGGCGATCGACGAGGTTTTTTGAGGTTAAGAGCTGATTAGTTTTTGGAGTTGAACCATCAAGCCGTTTAAAAGTAATTCCAAAAAAACCACATTTAAAAAAAATTTTTTTTCAGTTTTTTGAGGATTTCTCAAAATCTATTGATCTGAATCGGTCCAAATAGTTTTAAAAATCTAAGTTTGGTCAAGCCCTTTCGAATGGCACCAACCGCGATGAAATCGGTCAAGCCGTTCGAAAGTTATAGGCGGTTCACATACTTTCACACACACAGACACACACACACACACACACACACACACACACACACACACACACACACACACACACACACACACACACACACACACACACACACACACACACACACACACACACACACACACACACACACACACACACACACACACACACACACACACACACACACACACACACACACACACACACAC
>CAJNRD030001116.1:5911102-5926449 GCA_905319865.3 Cotesia congregata
TAAAAAGTTACAGCAGTTTGAAAATTAGAAAAATCGTGTTTCATCGAATTTTGATAAGACTTTTGAGCTCAAAAGCATAAAACAGCTATTTTTTTTTAACTTTCCGCTACGAAAATTGAAAATTTTCAAAAATCGGGAAGTTATTGGTTTTACCCCGTTCTTCGAAAATCGAGTTTCCATCGGATCTCGACGTTTCGAGGTTTTAGGAAGCTTTCCTGACTATTTTCACGATGATGTCCGTACGTCTGTATGTATGTATGTATGTGTGTATGTAAACCTCTCGTAACTTTTGAACGGCTCAACCGATTTCATCGCAGTTGGTGTCATTCGAAAGGGCTTCGCCAAACTTAGATTTCCTGTAAGTTGGAACCGACTCGGACCAGTAGATTTCGAGTATGCAAAAAAAGTGAAAAAAAAGTGACAATAAAAGTTGTTTTTTTTTTTATTTTTTTTTAATATCTCCGAATTGGCTGAACCGATCAACTTCAAAAACTAATCAGCTCTTAACCTTGAAATCCCGCATCGATCGTCACATAGAGCGTCAGAATCGGTTGATGCATGCGTGAGATATCGTTGTCGAAAAAAATCGAAAAAAGTGTTTTTTTGTAATAACTCCGAAATTTATCATTAGATCAATTTTTTTGGTCAAAATCATTTATAGAGCTCAAAAAACCACATCGATCGCCGCCTACCGCGTGAAAATCGGTTGATTTATTAAAAGTTACAGCAGTTTGAAAATTAGAAAAACTGTGTTTCATCGAATTATGATAAGACTTTTGAGCTCGAAGAGCTCAAAAGCATAGCAAAGCTATCTTTTTGAGCTCGGAGAGCCCAAAATAACACATAAATTATATTTTCTAACTTGAAGAGCTCGAAAACGTCATGAGTGCAATTTTAAGCGCTAGGTATGGTAGCGGGAAGTTGCAGGGATGGCCATCAGGGTCAACCGTTTTTCTAATTTTTGTCTTCTTTATTTCATTTACTGTAAGAAAATCATGACCCGAGTTGGATGAATTTAATGTTTAAAAAGTTTCACGGAATTATCAATTTATTACTCTACATGGAGAGAAAAGAAAAGTCTGGAAAATCAATAAATGCACGTCTTATAATGCTCATTTATCACAAAAAAATCTGGAAAACGGTTGACCCTAAAGGCCATCCCAGCAACTTCCGCTAATTCCATATCTAAGCGCTTAAAATTGCACTTATGAAGTTTTTGAGCTCTTCAAGTCAAACAGTCTGATAGAAGTTTCATAGAACACTATTTTTTGAACTTTTGAACCAATTAATCAACCAATCAACCCATTTTCACGTTCTTGGCAACGATCGACGTGGTTTTTTAGACTCCGAAAATTATTTTTCTTGCTCTTCTACCCGAAAGTACGCTCTTTCTGGACGCATTTTACTCCAGAAAGAGCAACATTTGTGGCTTGTTTTGGCGCATGCGTGCTACGCATATTTTCTGGCCGGGCAGCACAGAACCTTGCTTTTTTTCTTATTTTCGTGGCGTGAGTTTCAACTGTCTAACAGTCACAACATCGTCTGTATGTAACATGTCAGCGCATAAACTAACCAGAAAATGTCAAAAAAAATAATTTATAACTAGATTATCATTAATGAACTATTTAATACTAACACTACATAAATGATTTATATAAAAAGTTTATATAAAATAAAATATAAAAGTTTTGTGTACTTTATTTGCTTTCTTTTATATTTTGACAGCTAGTCAAGCAATGTTTATAAAACAATAGGTACATGTACTCTACAAGCTTTTAATAATTTAATTTCAATCTTTCTTAGCCGTCGATTACTAAATAAAAATTAATTTTTAATCAACTCAAAAATATAAATTCTGTTATTAGAACGAGTTTAAATATTTGTGCC
Organism: Cotesia congregata; assembly: GCA_905319865.3. Taxonomy (NCBI): domain Eukaryota; kingdom Metazoa; phylum Arthropoda; class Insecta; order Hymenoptera; family Braconidae; genus Cotesia; species Cotesia congregata. The sequence goes on from CAJNRD030001116.1 coordinate 5,912,990, forward strand.
AAGTTCTGTACATTTTATCACTCTAAATTAGAACAATTTTTAGTAAACTTTAGAATAACTTTTTTTTTTTTTTAATTATTAATTTTTACTTTTTTTTGTCCACCCCAACCAGCAAAGCCTCGGCTTCGCCTCGACTTTGCAAATGTCGGGCGGCGCCCCCCTCGCGCCCGGCAAAACCTCGGCTTCGCCTCGGTTTTGCAAAATCCTTCCACGGAGTTGCGTACTTTCAGGTGGAGAGCAAGAAAAATAGTATACAACCCACGACCAGAATGTTGGATGCCCTGACATACGCCTCGGCCATCATATCCCATACGCCAAGAAATTCAACTTTCTGGCCTAGGATTGTAATATACTATTATTTCATCAAAAATAATCCAAAAGAAATGTCGACGTTATGTAAAAAAAACATTTTCTTCGATTATTTGTTAATTCATTCAAGAGTTATTGCGGTTCGATAGTTCAAAAAATAGTGTTCTATGAAACTTCTATCAGACTTTTGACTCGAAGAGCTCAAAAACGTCATGAGTACAATTTTAAGCGCTTAGATATGAAATTAGCGGAAGTTGTTGGGATGGCCTTTATTTAGGATCAACCGTTTTCCAGATTTTTTTGTGATAAATGAGTGTTATGAGACGTGCATTTTTTGATTTTCTAAACTTTTCTTTTCTCTCTATGTAGAGTAATAAATTGATAATTCCGTGAAACTTTTTAAACATTAAATTCATTCAACTTGGGTCATTATTTTCTTACAGTAAATGAAATAAAGAAGAAAAAAATTTGATACATGAGTCATTTTGCCTTTAGCTTTATGAAAACTAGATGTTACCCCCCCCCCCCCTCCCGCTCCGCTGGGCGTTTATAGAATTGTATTTGTAGATTTAAACTTGAAATTTAATTAGAGTATTGTATTGACTTACAGAGATTCAAAATTTCATCGAATTGGCATTTATCTTTTATCCATGTGATTATTCTAGCTAATATTTATTGTAACTTTAAATGTGCAATCAATATAACATTCCCGTGGCTTTCTTCAAAATATGAATAATCATTGATACGATCGTAAAATTCCCGTGAAAAAATTTTCTGATCAGGCTATATCAGGCCTGATATAAACCGTCCATATCAGGCCTGATATGGAAATTGGCTATATCAGACTATATATGCCTTAATATAATTATATCAGACTATGTACCCGCCTCGGTAAAAAAAATTATATATCATTATATTACATAATTATAAACGAAAAATGGCAATATATAATTATGTATAATTAGGTATAATTATATATAATTATTTCCATGGGGAAAAAAAATCGGCGCGAGTGGGAACTGAACCGTGGACCTACCGTTCGAAAGACTAATTCACTACCCGTTTACCTACGAGACTTACTTGGAGAACAAAGTTTATTATAACTACAAGTAATGCAATTCGTATACATGATCGATTCGTAGTGAACAAAATTTTTTATCTAATTTATTAATTATTAACTATCAATATTTATATATAATAATGGTATCTATATGTAGATTTATAAAATTATCTATGTATACATGAAATCGCAAAAATGATTCTACGATATATTGTTAAGGTACTTCGTTCCTGTAGATTTTATAATTTCTTTGGATTAAAAAAATAATCGAGATAAAATCAGAATTGAAAGCTTAAATTTTGATGGAATTATTTGTTTAGTATATGGAACTATATATTGCTGGAGGGCCTGGCTAACAATTTTTGAACTTGACAAAACTAATAATTTTTGTGAAATTAAATTTTTTTTTAAGTTTCTATTATTTCATCCGAAAAATACTATATATTAAAAGATTGTTAATCATTAGAGTAACAGACTCTTGGAGTAAAAGTTAGAAAAAGAGAATGTTTTATGGTAATCACAAAATACCCACTGGAGTAAAAAAAATAATAGAGAATTCTATATGATTCATATGTATATGATTGTATATGAATTGTATATGAATTATATACCTGTGTAAAAATGATATGATATCATTATGAGGCTCATAATGAATATCATAATGAATCTCATATTTTGGCACTAATATGAGATTCATATAAGAGCCATATCAATACTTTAGAAACCCGTAATAAGTAAAATACCTGTAGGAATGAATTTTTTTTAAGTAGATCAGTAAAAATTTCATTTTTTCTGTTAATCAGAGGAAATGTATAATAATTGAGAAAAACAGTATTTTTATCATGCACTATATTGTTGAACTACTTAAATTTTTTCCTTGTCTTTCTTAACTTAGAAAAATATTTAGAAAAACACTATCTTGGTTTAAAAAAAATTTTTGACTGAAAAGATTTTTTCGTCTCAAGATAATTATTTTCTTATTTTGAAAACAATTTAAATCCTTCTAAAAATTTCTTTAATTTAATTATTTTGCAATATTTCCTGTATACAGTTATGACTCAATAATTTTATATCACGATTTAAAAAGACTAACAATATCATTATGATATCATTATGATTTTATAAAGATATGACCATCATTTAATTATTAATTCATTTTAATATCATTATGATTTCATAATGAAATTATGTTAATATCATCATGGAGATACTGTCCTAATGAATTTTCAACAGTTACAAAAAAGTTTTTTTCTTGAATTATGAATAGAAGGCAACAATATCATTTCAATATTATGATGAATTTAAAAAAATATCAGCCTGATTCCATCATAAGTTTACGCAGTTACTATTATGACTTCAGTATGAAATTATGCGTTTGTCACTATGGATTTGTCACGAATCTCCATAAGACCGATCCGTGTGGATCAAATTTTATATTTAATAATTATTTTAAATTACTGGAAATTTGCTTTCTCCAACAAGAAAAATAAAAATTTTATAATCTAGTTAAAAAAATTCGTTTCCATAAGTATTTTACTTAATACAGATTTCAAATATATTAATATGGCTTTTATATGATATCTCATATTAGTGCCAATAATATGAATCTCATATTAGTGCCAAAATATGAGATTCATTATGATATTCATTATGAGCCTCATAATGATATCATATCATTTTTACACGGGTATACATCTATATAATTATAAATGAATTACATATGCTTCTATATAATTAGATATGAATCATATATAATGTTGATATATAGTGTTTTTTACTCGGTTAATCCCTTAGTCCGTTAACTGAATAGCTACATGTAAAGTAAAATTTTGGAAACTTTATAATGACTTTTTAGCCGCTGCCAAAGAGACGATTGTTGTAAGAAAATATAATTATTAAGAAAGAAAAATATTTAAATCGGTTGACCTTGGAGGCCATCCCTGTGATTTTTTGTTTCTCTTGAGATTCTATCAAATTTTATATCTGTAAGAACAGTATGAATTTTTTGACAATCATCACTCCCGCACTCCTATGTAGGGGAGGAATTTGGTAAGATCCTATTCGAGATGATTTCTACATTATAAACAAAAGTAAACAAATGGTTCCAACAAAAGTTCGAGGCCATAGAAACTATTGTTTAAAAATACGAGATTTTCATTGTTAACGCACCCGCAATCCCTTTTGGATTGAAATTCGAGAAAATCCATTCTTACCTAAACTTGACATCATACACATAGATTCCCACCAAATTAGGAGTCTGTAGAAGTTATAAATTTGTAAATTAAAATTTTAGATTTTAAAACCCAGCCCCGCAATCGCTATCAAAAGTAAAATTTATTAAAATCCATTTTGAGATGATCTCTTCATAAGAAATAAAAGATTCCTACCAAATTTATAGTTTTTAGAAGCTATATTTTGGAAATTAAGATTTTTTATTGTCAACACTCACTTCCGCGATCCTCATTAGAGGTGATTCGTTGTAAAATCCGCTCTTAGATCATTTCTATATCACATATAGAAGACTCCTACTTAATTTGGAGCATGTAGGAGCTATATTTTGAAAAATAAAATTTATTTTTGTTAACACTCACTCCCTCAATCCATATTTGGAGTTAGTTGTCACAAAATCCACTCTTAGATCATTTCTACCACACATATAGCAGATTCTTATTAAATTTGGAACTTATAAGAGCTATAGCTTGAAAATTGAAAATTTTCCGTGTTAACACCCACCCCTGCAACTTATATTTGGAGTAGGTTGTCATTAAATCTGCTCTTAGATTATTCCTACCTCATATGGAGCAGATTCTTACCAAATTTGATGTTTATGGGAGTTATAGCTCATAAATTAAAAATTTTTATTGTTAACACCCACCCTCGCAATCCCCTGTCGGGTGAGCTATCGTAAAATTTGTTCATAAATGATTTATACATCACTCACAGAAAATTTCTATTAAATTAGGAGTCTGTAGGAGCTATAGTTGGAAACTTAAAAATTTTCATTGTTGATACCCCCCCCCCCCCCACAACCGCCTGTGGAGTGATCTATCGTAAAATTAATTCATATAGTATTTCTACATCTCTGACAAAAGATTCCTACCAAATTTGGAGTCGATAGGAGCTATAGTTTAAAAACGGGAATTTTTTATTGTTAACGCCCCCGCAAACCCCTTTGGGGAAGGAATTTCGTAAAAACCGTTCTTAGCTGACCTCTACATAGCAAAAGTAATATTCCTAACAAATTTCGAGTTTCTAGGTCTGATTGTTCCCGAGATATCGTGATGAGTGACTATATAGATAGGAATCTCTTATAATAATATAGAAGATGTTAGCGCATCAGAACCAATTTTACATATAAAAATAATTTTTAATACAGTAATAAATTAATTTGTATCAGTTTAACACTTGAATAGTCAAAATTTTATACATTTAGAAGTTTACGTTTGAATATCTCTAGAATGGCTATCTCTATAATAAAAAAGTAAGAGACCTTTTTTGCAGAGCGTTGAATTCTCTACAAGAATATGCTATAGACTTATTTATATGAGGTGCGTATGCCGAGCTACAAAAATAAACAAAAAAAAGAATTTTTTTTCTTATGTTATTGAAAATGGGAAATGGAAAATTAGGGACAGACACCTCTATATATTATTATTAAGAGGTCCGCTTTGAACAGGCTTCTGTTCTCACCTTCATGCAAGTTTTCAGCCGTTTTCTTCGTTGAAAAAAAAAAGTCGCCTCAAATTGACACATCCTAATATATATATATAAGAATTTTTGAGCTAATGCTATTTGTCAGCATAACTCGACGAAATAAAACATATTATGACAAAATTTTCTAAAAATTGCGACGTTAGGCCGACTACAATAGCTAGATTTCTAAAGAAATTTACCTGAAAACTTACTTAAATCTTAAATTTAAAGTGAAATACATCGTTTATGATTTGCCAAAAGAAGTAAAAAAAAGTTTTAGGTATGGAATATAAAAGATAAAAAATTATTCAACTAATTAAGAAAAAGAATTAATAATTAATTATATGACAGAACCTGTAACATTTTTTTTTATAATTTTTACGTACAGTGGTACATATAGGCGAGTACAAAAATATCTTCAATTACAATCAGGAAATCAATTACTTTGGAGGTTCCACTGTTCATTTTTTTTTTTTTGTTTGCCTTGTAACATCTAAGATTAATAATAAACTAGATCCACGCACTCAAACAGATGATAACATCTTCATTGGTGACTCTAAATTTGAATAAGTAAATACTGTAAGAAGAATTAGAGTAATTCATAAATCATTCCGCCAGGTCAGTAGATTTTTTTCGTATTTTGAGAACCTGTCTGCCTTTGAGAGTCATAATTTTGATAAAACATATGCTGAAGTCAGAATGTTTTGAGATAAGATCTTCCGACGTTTATTTCATCATCATTAGCATTTCTTGTTTATTCTTAGCCTTATATTTAATCTTTTATTTTTAACCATAATCTCAAGTTACTCGAAATACTTCAGAGAATATGTTGATTTTACTAACCTGTACTACATGTTTTTCAAGTAACCTTGTTTCCTGGAGACTATCAAGTATTTTCTTCACAAACTTTAGCCGCATTGTGTCGACGAAATCCTTACCAAAGTGTCAGATTTATGTACTTCTATCTTTGCTACTCCAAATAAAATATACTTGGAACGCAATAGATGATAGAGACACTCAAATCAAAATATAAACCAAATTTATTTAATAAGAACTCATTATATTCTTAGTACATCAACATATTAAAATGTCAAAGAAATAAATATTAGCGCACATAGATTCCATGAAAAAATTAAAAAAGCACTATTTGATCACACCTGATATGAGAAGGAGAAGGTAGATTTCTCAATTTGAGTAAATACACTCTGTCAAAAACTTTTTGTGAAATTACAAATGTTTTACAAAACAAAATTGTCGTAAAATTACAGATCGGTGTGTGGCATATACAATATGCAGTACAATTCAAGGAATCAGCAAAACATATAAAGAAACTTACTAAGATGATATGTAATGTAACAAATTTCAGTTTCGTAACTTTACCAAACCGTAGGTCAGTTATCAATAATACATTTCTAAAATTCACAAGCATTGTTTGTAATTTTATTTACTCTAGTTCTTTGTAAATTTATAATAAATTATTGAAACTCAAATTATTACGAAGTGATTGGAAGTTTACAAATATTTTTTGTATTTTTATAACTTTGACTATACGCTGATAAATTTATACTAATGATTACCATCAAATGATGGTAATACTCCGAATTTTGACATGGTGGTGATCATTACCATCAATATTGTAATCTTTACAATATAGCTATACTAGCTGATAACCGCCCGCTTTGCTGGGCATGCAATAAAATTTTATTGTGTAACCTAGACAAAAAATTAGGAAAACGGTTGACCCTAAAGGCCATCCCTGCAACTTCCCGCCAATTCTATACCTAAACGCTTGAAATTGCACTTATGAAGTTTTAGAGCTCTTCGAGCTCATAAATACAATTTGTGTATTATTTTGAGCTCTCCGAGCTTAAAAAATAGCTTTTGTATGCTTTTGAGCTCTTCGAGCTCAAAAGTTTGATAAAACACTATTTTTTTAATTTTCAAATCGCAATAACTTTTGAATGAATGAACCGATTTTCACGCGGTTGGCGGCATTCAACGCAGTTTTTTAAGCTTCATAAAAAATCTTTGAGTTTATATCGACAAAGTGGAAAAATTTGGAGTAATTTCGAAAAAACGCTTTTTTCAGTTTTCTTTCGTCAACGATAACTCACGAACGAATTAACCGATTTTGACCGGAGTGGCGGCGATCGACGTGGTTTTTTGACGTTAAGAGCTATTTAGATTTTGAAATTGATCGGTAGAGCCGTTTAAAAGTTATTTCAAAAAAACCACTTTTGAAAAATTTTTTTTTGTAGTTTTTTTACGATTTCTCAAAATCTATCGGTCCGAATCGGTTCAAATTTTCAGAAAATCTAAGTTTGGGCAAGCCCTTTCGAATGGCGCTAACCGCGATTCAGAGTGGTATAACGAAAAACAAACATTTAAAAAAAAATTTTTTTTTTATTAAAAAAAAATAGAAAGAAAAATTTTAGCACTCTGAACATTTCAGGGTATTTGCAAAAAATACTGAAGTTTTTTATAAAAAAGAAAAATCAAAAATGTCAATCATTCCGAAATTTTCGTTTTTTTCCAAAAAGTTAAAAAAAAACATTGAATATGAATCCGAATTATTATTTTTATTTTTTTTTTAAAGTACATTTAAAGACAAAAATTTCAAAAAAAAAAAAACAACCCAAAAAGTCAATTTTCAAAAAAGTTATGGTTATTTAACAAAAAAAAAAGCTGTTTTTTTGTAATAACTCGTAACTTTTTTTTGGTTGGGTAAAAAAATTTGAAAAAATTCTGAAAATTGTTTCCAATAGGGTAGAGAAAGATACCAAAATTTCAGAAAAATCGAAAAGGGTCGGTGTCAAAAGTGGTCGATTTGGTATGGAATGCCCCAAATATAAAAATGAAAATTTTTAATCTTTGTTATTAAGAAATTTGTCACAAATTAAGTGGTATTAAAAAATATATTTATTATTCATTTTGTTAAGAATTAATCTAAATCGATCGTTTTTTATAATAATTTAACGATATCGTTGTGAAATTTTAGAGAAGATACATCAGACACAATTTACCATTTTAATTTTAATCATTAAAATCAATATAATCATTTAACAATATCAACTTAATAAATTTATGTTATAGTTAGCTGTGTTATGATATAATGGAGTTCATCCTTTTTGATCATTACAATACATATCAGCTATTTCAGTTATTAATGATTTAGCTATTCTTTCTTAAATATAGTATGATTATAAATTCCTACTGTCCCAACAATCAATCGATAAAATTTGAAATCAAAATGTATTTGCCTAACGTATAGAATATTAGTATTTAGTAACTTTCTACTTTTATCCTAATCAGTCCTCTGAATTTAGTTGACAACCGAATTTGTTATTACAATTTATTTATTTTGACAGTTATTATAGTAACGGTAACCATAGTAATGGTTACCATAGCAACGGTTACTATGGCAACGCTAACCATGGCAACAGTAACCATAGCAACGGTAACCATCGTAACGGTGACCATCGTAAGGGAACCATATCGTAACGGGAGCCATCATAACGTGAACCATCGTAACGGGAACCATAGCAACGGACCATTTCTTTTATGAGCGGGGGTCAATAAGTGAATATCCATTTCCGATAGGGATTCCGTAATATCCCTTCTTATCTTTCATCTACGGTGAAAAAGGAGTACCTATGCCTAATTTTAAATGAATCAGTCCAATAGTTTCGGAGATCTGGTGATGAGTCACTGGTATTTCGCTTATATGTATATAGATTGTTAAACAATTGTTTATATTTTACACTTTACACCAATGCTAAACAATATCATCGTGCAAGTTTGAATATTGGGTCTTATCGAACAAGAGTGATTTTTATACTTCCTGAACAATATCTTACATGTTATTTCGTTATTAATATTTATACATGTATAAGTAATACCTTATTAAGTATGCTAAACTATTATCTGCAACTTTTAAATAGTATGGATGCAGCCATTTGCATTTGTGATAACGTACTTCACTCTACTAAGATTTTCAAGAAGCAACAATTAGAACGCGCAAAAAAATTGAAATAAAAGTTTTGAAATAATTATTGAAATATTATTTTAATAAATTACTTTTTTAAATATATTCATATATCAATACATTAGTCATGAATCGTTAGAGTTAGAGATTGATATCTATAAATCATATGATTTATTTATTTATTTGAATTCATATTAAATTATAACTTACTCTCGGGAAGTTGTAATTCCGACTGAGTAAGAGACGTCTCCTCCTCTGTTACTTACAACGGAAGTACCCAATACGACCACATGATAGAGCGATGCGCAAAGCCCAAAGTATCATAAGAAAATCTAACCATCTAAATTACTTCTGTGATTGTTTAATTTGGTGAATCTTCTTTGTCATTAGTAAATTCATGGAGGTATATAATAATAACAATATTTTAATTATTCTATGCATCAATTTTAAATTAATTAAGTCAATTTCCGATCAGTTTAATTCAGTTATTTAACATTACTTTTTTATTTAAAGAAGTTGTAACTTATCATAATGCTTTATTCGAATCTAATTATCGTGTTTATACTATAATTTTTGGCAAAGTTCTTTATGAAATAATTTAGAATCTTTATTTCTAGGTAAAATAGACTTTCTATATTTTTATCGAAAGTTTGTATACATATATCTATACACATATAAGCGAAATACCACTGACTCATCACTAAATCTCCGAAACTATTGAACTGATTCATTTAAAATTTGGCATAGGTACTTCTTTTTCACCGTAGACGAGAGCTAAGAAGGGATTTTGCGCAATTCCTAGCCAAAATGGATTTTTCGTCAACCATCACGTATGCTACCCCCTCCCCTCCCTCTCATTCTTCTCCTCCCCTCCCGTGCCCTATCTCCCGTCTCTTCTTCCCCCTTCCCTATCTCTCTGTCTCTTTTTTTGGGGGGAAAACATCATTTCGATTCTCCAATCTAAGAAACCATCAGTGGCACCTATCAATTATAGAACTCAACCCTACCCTACCTCCCTCCCACAACCACCCACGCTAATCAACCGTTGCCATGGTTACCGTTACCATGGTTACTGTTACCATGGTTACCGTTGCCATAGTTACTGTTGCTATGGTTACCGCTGCCATGGTTACCTTTGCCACGGTTACCGTTGCCATGGTTACCGTTACTATGGTTACCGTTACCATGGTTACTATAATAACTATCAAAATAAATAAATTGTAATAACAAATTCGGTTGTCAACTAAATTCAGAGGGATCATTATAATAAAAGTAGAAAGTTATTAAATACTAATATTCTATACAATTATTCAAAAGTGTTATTCTATACAATGTTAGGCGAATACATTTTGATTATAACTTTTATCGATTGATTGTTGGGAATGTAGGAGTTTAGAATCATACTTTTTCAAGAAAAAATAGCTAAATCATTAATAATTCAAATAGCTAATATGTATTGTAATGATCATAAAAGATGAACTTCATTATATTATAACACAGCTAAATATAACATTAATATTATAAAGTTGATATTGTTAAATGATCATACTAATTTTGATGATTAAAATTAAAATGGTAAATTGTGTCTGATGTATCTTCTCTAAAATTTTACAACGATATCGTTAAATTATTATAAAAAACGGTCGATTTAATTTAATTCTTAATAAAATAAATAACTTGAGAGGTATCAAGGGACACCCGGATGGAACGAAGTTCCTTTCCATTAATAAGTGAAGGAATTATAATAAAATTTTATTTTATTTAGAAAGAAGAAACGAAAGTAACCCTGATAGCTATCCAATCGTAAAAGTTAACGTTAAAATGCAATCAGACTTATGCACAATCTAGTGCCGGAAATTCAATTTAACTTTTCTCAATATCTCGTAGTACAAGTCTTAATATGAACTTTTAGTGAAGTTGGACAAAACACTTGTATTGTAAGTGTAATTAGTAGCATAACATTAAAAAAAAAAATTTTATATTTGCTATTAATTTGTTGTATTTGTCACAAATTTGAGTTATATATACATTAGAAATAAACTTTCTTTGTTGCTGTAAGATGGACAGCGGTGCTTCTCGGCCTAGCTTACCTTACTTCTACCCAGTGCTCTGTAAGCACGTCTGGGTGTATTGTAAGTTTAATTAGTAGCATAACATTAAAAATTTTATATTTGCTATTAATTTGTTGTATTTGTCACAAATTTGAGTTATATATACATTAGAAAATAAACTTTTTTTTTTTTTTTTTTTTTAGCAAACCATCTACCCGGATTCGACTCCCCGGTCGAACTGTAAAATATTGTTTTTTTTGTTATGTACGTAGTAAAAAATTTTTACTGTGCTTCGTTTTTTTACCGATAAATTACCTATCGATGTAAAAAAGAGACAAATTCTGATAATCTGCCATATCAATAAGTGTTTTGTCCAACTTCACTAAAAGTTCATATTAGGTTAGCTGATTTTTGGACCTCAGACAATTCATCCCCGACAATTCATCCGTGACCATTTATCCCCGACAAATTATCCTCACGACAATTAATCCCCGCGACAATTCATACAATAACAATACATACCCGACAATTCATCCTTCATACATTAAATACGGTTTTAGTTTATAAGATAAATAATGAACAAGTATTTACCACAATTAAATCTAAAAATATATATATTTAGACGAACATACTAGACCAACGCAAACGCGGATAATCGAGTTGCGCCCTTCTAACATGGTTTTTTGTATGTATTTATTCGAAGTTAGACCATCACAAACGCGGATAATCGAGTTGCGCCCTTTTAACATGGTTTTTTGTGTGTATTTATTCGAAATTAGACCATCACAAACGCGGATAATCGAGTTGCGCCCTTTAAACATGGTTTATGTTTGTGTTTACTCAGTAATAGCCCAACACAAACGCGGATAATCGAGTTGCTCCCTTTCAACATGGTTTTTTTGTGTGTATTTATTCGAAATTAGACCATCACAAACGCGGATAATCGAGTTGCGCCCTTTTAACATGGTTTTTGTGTGTATAAATTTATGAAGAAAAGTATACATTTATGAAGAAAGTCATTACTAATATTACAAATGATAAACAAATTATAACATCGTGGCGCGAATAATTCATCTTGGGCCCAATAATCAATAGTCTGATTTGTCACTGGGATGAATTGTCGGGGATGAATTGTCAGAGTATGAATTGTCGAAGGGATGAGTTGTCGGGGATGAATTGTCGGGGATGAATTGTCTGAGGCCCAAAACGCGTCACACCGGGTAGATTGGTTACGAGGCAAGCTCTCTACCAGATGAGCATCCGAGACGCTTGACGCGAATGCAACTTTAGTCACTTATTTGTGACATATTATTTCTAAAATGTACTAGCTGACCAGGTGTCGTATCACCTACAATATATTTTAGTATACACCTTTCGATCAGCGATTATGAATCTTTAAACTCTAATCTACTACGATAAAAAATAAATACTGGTTGTATGAAGTACAGTTAGAATTTTGTCAAGTTATTAAATAAAACTCGCTTCTTATTATTGCCTGAAAATCAAGATCCCAAAAAATCAACTCTGAATTCATGAAATTTTTTTTGTCCATATATACAGAAGATAGACGATTAACAATTTTAGATCTGTTGATTTCGTTAGCTGAACTTACGGGTTTTCCAAAAATTTAATTCTTTTGAAAACATCCCTGAACTATAGCGAACATAACAAAAAGAATATTTTTGAAATCGGTCCAGTCGTTTTTGAGTTTTAGCGAGGCTAACGTACAGCTATTCATTTTTATATATATAGATAAATATGAACAATATGAAAATAAACACGAACAAAACAAAAGTAATGACAAACATTCTTCTTGAGATTTGTGGTTATGTCCTACAAACTGAAGATGGGTAAGTAGCATAACTCTGCAGTATACTTGTACGTATTTTCCTATATATTGAACAATTTTGGTACACTCTTGCAACCTTATGGTTGAGGCTCAAGCGTAACAATAGCGATTCCGATAAAAAATTAACAATTTTTTATTTTTTTAGCTGAACTTTCGGGTTTTCCGAAAAAATTTTTTTAAAATCATCCCTGAACTATAGCGAACAAAACAAAAAAAATTTTTTTTAATCGGTCCACCCGTTTTTGAGTTTTAGCAAGACTAACGCACAGCAATTTATTTTTATATTTTTTTATTATTTGATGATGATTAATGATAATGATTTTTTTGGCTGAACTGTCGAGTTTTCCAAAAAAAAATTTTTTACTGAATCATCTCTGAACTGTAGCGAACAAAACATAAAAACAATTTTGAAAATCGGTCCAGCCGTTTTTGAGTTTTAGTGAGACTAACGCACAGCAATTTATTTTGATATATATATATATATATATATACATATATATATATATATATATA
>CAJNRD030001116.1:5927514-5937887 GCA_905319865.3 Cotesia congregata
TATATATATATATATATATATATATATATATGTAATATAACGCGGCTTGTGGACACGATAGCGTCTACAATTCTCAACGGATTTAGATGAAACTCGGTACACATATTCTTTAGGTAATTACCTTGAACAAGTTCGAAGATGAGCAAAATCGATCAATTAGTTTAGAAACGGCGGCCATTTAAAATTTTCAAAAAAGTGAAAATCACGTTTTCGGCCACTTCATTGATGTATAACTTTTGATTGAACAGAGATAGCTAATTTTTGAAAAATTTATGTGATAGCTCATGAAATTACCTTTAATTTGAGGTCTATAACATTGACATTTTGACCATTTTTAGTTATTTTATCAAAGTTAAGAGTGCAACTGAACCATTTTCAGGCAATGTGTAGTACAACCGACTTACCCGCATGAAAAAACTATATATGGCTGAACATATATGGAAAGTTATATGGGGAATATGTGATCATATATAGCGGCAAAATTATATATATGAAATAATAAACATTTTATTAATATAATGAAAATATATTTGATTTAATATAAGTTCAAATATATTACTGCCGTATATTACATAGTATATGTTATAAAATATACTATTATTATATAAAAATTACTTATATAGAAAACTATATAATAGATAAATATATTTTTCGTAAAATATATGTTGAGATAGATTATTACTGTATACTTTTATTTATAAAATTTCAATTATATGGCACTATATATTTTATATTATTGTAAAATACCATACATAATACCAGATATTTATGATGTGTCGAAATAGCTCAAAACGGAAAGATCTCAAAGACGTATAATTTGAGACTCATGCACTGTTGGCTTAAAAAATATTTTTCTGACTCTTTTGGTTGTGAAAAGACTCCAACCTTTTGATATTTATCACGTGATATTGACATTTTATAGTTTTTTTTTTATCTATAGACTATTTTACACCTTCCTAAAGTTCGAGTGAAGTTAAGAGATTTTCTCTATGGCCCAAAACAGCTCCGTGAGTGTTTAAAGCGTTAAATTCATCCTTGAGTCTTACCCTGAAAGATTATGTTGGCGATTAATCGATTGTTTTTTACATTTTAATGATTTCACACCTCCCAAAAGTTATGAAACAATTGAAAGATTCTCTTGTAGGATCAAATTTTACATGTCAAGTTTTAAAACATCCACAAAAAAAAGGTTCACTTGAGCCAAGAAAACATTTTTCTTCCTAATTATTTTCTTAAGCGAAAAAAAAATTTTTTTTGACACAAGAAATTTCACTTATTCCAAGAAAATTAATTCTCTTGCTTTAAGAAATACGTATCTTGATCCAAGAAAATTTATTTAAGTCAAGAAAATCTTATTGTTTTGAGAAAATTTAGCCTCTTGCTCCAAAAAATTTAGTTCTTGATAGAAGTAAATTTTCTTGTCTTGAGAAAATTTCTCTCTTGCTCCAAAAAATTAAATATCTCGATAGAAGTAAATTTTCATTAATATTCTTATTGATTAAAACATCAAATGGAAAGATCAAATAATATTGAATCATTTTTTTTGATTCAATATGTATAATTGCACGCTAAAATAATATAAAATGGGTATCAAATATTCAAAAGAAAAATTTTCTCAAAGTGAGAAAATTTTTTTCTTAACTGAAGTAGGTGGCGCTGCTTCCCTAAAGTATCTAAATATCTTGATCAAATATAAAGATTTATTGTATCAAGTATTTATGATAATTTGAATGAAGAAAAAATTACTCCCATCAAGAATAAAATTTCAAAAAAAATTTTTACTTCGGCCAACACAACTTCGGTCTTCCTTCAGGCATCCGAAAATTTTCTTGAGCCAAGAATTTTGTTCTCCAGTCAAGAAATTTTTCTTTCTGTGTCGAATTTATATGAATAAAATAAGTTTCTTAATTATTATTTGTACTAATGGTATAACTATATAATAAAATAAATATTTAGTACTCTAATGCTGGTATTTTATTTTCAGAGTTACAAAGAGATATAGAATAAATTATTAAAAACTATTTAATATTTTTTAACATTATTAATTTTATTACGTTAAAAGTCCATTATCATATAAGTCTGCGCAAGCAACGTGCAATTTATTTTTCGACAGTTCAAGTAGTATCACTTTTTTCTCAATTTCTTCGGTGCTAATTGCTGAATATTGACTACTTTTACTGCTTACCAACATTAAATGATCCAACCGCCTATCGCGTATTAACGTTTTTTTACTTTGTCCAAAGAAATTTCCAATGCAATAACTTTGATTATTTAAATCTGATTTAATTCCAACAAATATTTTGACTTGAAAAATTCGACCGTCTTTTAATTGAACATTAAAATTTGCTCTTTTTTTTCACGTGTGTAAGAGGTACTCGTAATTATCTTCTCATTTATTATTCCTCGCTTGTAAATAAAAAAAATACCATTTTTATTAACTATGATTTCCGATCGCTGGAACGCAGTGAGTTGATACGGGAGTAATTGAGATAATATTACTGGTTTTCCTAAAACACCGACATTTCCAAGTAGTAATTTAGAAGATGGCCTTGATTTTCGATTCAACATCTCATCCAAGTACTTTTTTTGTTTGTGGTTTAGATGATTTTGACAAATAATCAATAATCTGTCAATGCAGCATTTTATTCGGAATGAATCGCAAATTTGTATATGAACACCATTAGAACTTTTTACATACTCTTGTATCGTCTGATTAAAATCTTCATATATAAAAGCGCTATGAGTAGGAAGTGGTCCCCAGTTTTTAACACTCTCAGATAAATGTGCCAGTAAATGAACATTAAAACTGACATGTTTCTTTCCATAAAGACTTTCGACTCCAGTAATAAATTCATGTAAGCATTGACCAGCATAAACTAATTCAGATTTCATAACAGACTTTTTGACTAATATAGAAATGCCGTCAACTAATAATGCCCAATGATCAACAAATTTTTTTGGGAACACAAGTTTAAGAATCGGTAGACTGTATACAAAAAGAAAAGCCACCCATTCGTGAGCTTTAAAATGAACTCTGTCGGATAGTTTTCTTGGCGTTCTTAAAAATGTTGAAGTAGGAAAAAATGAGGTTATTAAATTATCCACAACATCAATTCGGTCTCCAAAATAAAATTCTTCATTGCTATTTTTACTGTCAAACCAAAGCCCTGCAAACTGCCGACAAACTCCCAACCCCACACAGTGCATCCAGTCTACATCCAAACTTTTAATAATGTCAAATCCAGGAATGTCGCATAGGACTGATCAACTTTTAATACCTTTTTTTTTATTTTTTTATTTTTCTTCTGCATGTCTTAATGTTTCACGGTGAGATCTTAATCCTTCGCCAAGGGCATTGCCATTGACAATAGGATATACTCTGGCATGACCTCGACCTTTTGCAATACTTTCTCCGGGATGAAGGCACAAACCGCAGCCGTATTCACCGTTAAATTGCGTAGAACACCTTAAAATAGGGCGAGCCACAGAGTCACAAACTCCCATCAAAATAACTACATATTTTTTGTACTCTTGACCCGTGTAGACATATTTAAAACCTTTATTAAATAATTTTGTAGCTTCATCCACAAACGGCTTTAAATAACCATTCATAGACTTCGGTTTACCTGTCCCAAACCATATGCTAGATAGCATTATATGATTACGCCTTTTTATGGGGTCTAATTCATTAATAGTACATAAAATAGGATATACTGAACTGTTGGAACTGTCAAATATCGGTGCACCATCAACGCTGAAATTTATTGATATGGTATTATCGTTACAGATTCTTTTCTTATATAATTTTCCGTCATAAATATCTTCCAAACCATTTGTATGTATTTTTTTACGATTCTTGGAGTGTAGATTATGAGCTTCAGTAGTCTCAAAAATTTCTCGAAGTTGATCTTCTAATGGCAGATGTAAGAAGAAACTTTTATCCAATTCACCTTCGTTTTTGACTTTATGCAAACAACTATCACATTGAACGATTCTATTTCTAATAGATCCTAAATAATTACCACATTCGATACACATATAATGAGTAGTGACGCGCTGTGAATATTTATCAATAATTTTTTTGAAATGATAAGATGAACTCTTATCATCAGATACATCTGTGGCAATGTTGAGAAGTCTAGAAATGTCTGACGCTACTGTGAATGTTGTATTACGCCGCCATTTAATTACCAGTGTAAGTAAATAATTTATTAATCTTGGCATTGGAATTTTAATGGAGGAGTTTTCTTCTTTACTGTTCAACTGCTTACTGGGAAGCTTATTGGGCAACTTAGTGAGTAGCTCAGTATTATTTGTTTCAATGTGGGAAATGTTATTTCCGGATTCAGTATTTGCATCATAATTGTTTACTTCTTGGTCTTGATTTCTGTAATTTGATTTTAAGTCTGGACTATTAACAACAGCTTCCAACGTTGGATTTTCATCACAGGGAATCAAGCTATTTAGATTTACATTCGTTTTATTACCAAACTCGTTAAATTCTGTTGAAACAGGTTTTCTAACAACTTTAAAGTATGGGGCGGTTTGCCTAAAAATTTAAAATAGAATAATTAAAAAATTAAATTACCAGTAGTCCGTATTTATAAACTCGTTTGATTATTTAAAATGTAAAGAATACAATATACAAAAGAGAAAAATGAAAGAAGAGAAAACTTTTAAAAGTTTCTTTTAATTTATTTATTATTAGCTGATAATTTGATAAAATGATCCTATTTAAATGAAATTTTTGGAGCCAGTTTAAGGTGAGTTGAAGTTCAGGTATACTTGAGTCCAAATAAATTAATTACCAATAATGTATCACAGATCAAATTTGATAAAGAAAATCTTTAAAAGAAAATCAATAAATAAACATATTTGATAAGAGTAAATTTAAAAATTTTTTTTTTGAAGTAATACAACTATTTTCCGTGTCTGATCGTATTTGAGTGGATTTGATTATTATATAACTTATTCTCCATTTCAAATCGTCAATTCGATAAATTTTATTTATGATAAAAAAACAATAATAATTACATGTTATTGAGTTATGCTCTCTCGATTTACAAAAAATTGTTGTTCTTCATTTTTATTAAATTTTGAATTTTGATACCTAATTAACAAAATACACGACTGACTTAAAATATTTTATTAACTTACTGACGTAATTTCATTTTTGCATTCCAATATCGTTTCGTCCTAGCTGGAATATCATAAGTGGAATTAAAATTGACATATTTTTTATAAGGTCCCCGTATTTTTTTTTTTTTACAGTCGTTAAAGACATTCCCAATTATTGAATAATTATTTTTCAGCGATTACACTTAATTCACATCAATATTATAATTGTTTATTTTTATGCATATTAGAATATAAATTCGTTCATTAATATAGGCAATAAATGTTTATGAAATCTATTTATAAAATAAAAGTCATCTATGAAGTTTGCGCTTGCTTCGTTTTTATTTATAAACAAACTTTGACAATCAAATGAATAACGTGTAAAACTTGTCATAAAAAACTCACGTGAATTGACATTTATAAAGTCAAAAATAATTATGGAAAATAAAATTTTTGCTCTGTTACGTTGGGTTGGAGGAGAATATCGTGGTACATATACATCAGATGTCCCGGTAGAATGGATTAAAGATTTTGATGTTGAGAGTTTTGATAGTGAAAATGAAGATCCCGATTTAAGTTACGTTGTGGAATGGCGTGTAAAAAATAAAATGCCCAAAAAGGGTTGGCCTTGTGCTGATGCTCAAGTTGTAGCCGTGTCAGGTAAGTTTTTCTTTAAATATACATTTCCTAGAAATTATAATTTTTTTTTATACTAAAACTCACTTTTTAAATGATAATAATTTAGTGTGCTTTTAGTTATAATTTTAATTACTCTCAGTAATTAATGAATACAAGAAATCAATTAACATTTTACTATAATTATCACCACCACTGGAATTTGTTTAAGGAGAAATTATTAAATACGTTAAATAGTTGTTAATTAACCTCAAATTTATGATAAAAATGTAACCACATAATTTTTTGTGTGAACTTATATTTCTGTGAAGTTATAACTATATCATTTTTTATTTTTAAAGAGGACAAAAGTAAACTACAGCAAAAACTTCAATCGATAGAAGGCGCGAGATCGCCTCTGCGATGTAAACCAACAATCAAATATTCCATTATTATTAATTATTAATTTCTGAAAAGAAGAGCATCAATATTTATCTTTGAATAATAGATAAACAAGAAAATAGCTTTATTTAGATTGAGTAAAAATTATTTCAATCAAATTTACAAGTCCTTGAGCTAAGAATATATATTTTTGGAAATTTTCAAAAACATGAATTTTTGTATTAAGAAAATTTTCATATTAAAAGAATATTTTTTTCACAGTGTATTAAAAAATATGACGAGACTTGACTCTTCGAATGTATTTGATGCCTGCCCCCACGACCAACAGCACTCGCTTCGCTCGTGCCGCAAATGTCGGGACAGGCCTCCAAAACATGCTTGTCAACATTTAAAGTTGGAAGAAGTAAAATTAATAACGTACTTTCGACTGGCTATGAAGAAAAATCGTATTTACACTACACGGCCCAAAAGTTGAAATCTTGTTTCTGCGCGTCATGATAATGACGCTCAGGGCCGAAACTTCGACTTTCGGCCCTTGTAGTGTAATATACTATTCGGATTCAGATTGAGTATGATTTTTATGTATTTTTTCCAACTGAATTTGAATATGAAATCTTGTCCCATTAACGTTTCAAAATTTTACAGAATCTCAAAAGACCAAAATAATCGGGAAAATTTCAGTTACAAATACGAGAAAAATCTATTAAACACGATTGTTAATGACTTGGGTGCATTTTCATGTATGAAATGTAAACTTAGAATGGAAAAATTGACAAAATTTTAAAATCTGTAAAAAGTAGCATGTAAGGAAGAGGTGCGAATCTAAATTTTCAAATTTCTGACTGTCATTCATTTGTATCGAATTTTTAGCTTCCTGCTAAGAAAATCGAAGATTTTCAAAAAAAAATATATACATATTAGACTAGGCCAAAAAAATTGACTATTTTTTTTTCTTACCTATATCGAAAATATTATTCAGAATGACAAAAGAAAATTTCGTGAAAATTGGGGCCGTTAATATTAATTTTAAGAGGTCTATCATCACTATGTTTAATTTCAATTCATAGTTTGATGTTTACGTCAGAACTGCGAAAAAATTGGAGTGAAAAAAATTTATTTTCACTTATTCTTATGTAAGATTAAATTTCCTACAAAAAGGTCTCATTGAAAATTTTCGTCAGACGAGCCGTTTCTGATTAATTAAGCTTAATAAATTGATGTGATTTTTCGATTTAATATTTTTACTTTGGAATTTTGTTACTAACACATCAATAAATATACAAAAAAGATCATAAAAGATTTTCGAAGGAAATTTAATGCTCTAAAAAAAGAGTCTAATATTTTAGCTTAAATTCACTTCTTTAAAAGTTATTGATGATTGAAATGGAAGAAAAAATTAAAATCTCGAGTTTTTCGTTATTAACTTAATTTTTTCCACTAAATTCAACAAATTAACTATTTCAATCATCATTAAGCATTACCCAGACAACATCCAAGTCAGAAGGATTTCTTAAAGAAATCCCCGAGAGTACGAGTAACGACGAGGCGGCAGTAGAACAAAGCCGTGGCTGTAAGTTGGCGGGAAGCAGTTCGTCGATTACAAGGTACATTGTCAAGTCTCGTGGGCAAAATTCGACTGTGGTTAGCACCCAGTCTTATTTCCTCTTCTGGACAAGGTTTTAATTGTTTTAATTGGTTTTTATAAATTAAAATAATTATTGGGTTAAAATATAGTTGCTAGAAAATTCTGTGGTCCTAGACAACATCCAAGTCAGAAGGATTTCTTAAAGATGTCTTTTCAAAGACTTCCTTGAGAACTCCAAATATGACGTCTTAAAGACCTTATTTTTCGGAACTCTTAATTAAGAAGTCTTTAAGAAGTTTTTTTTTTAAGTTCTATAAGACATCACAGATATGATCTCTTTGAGGAGTCTTTTTTCCGACTTCGTAAGAGGTCAAAAAAATGAGCTGTTCAAGAGGTCTTTTTTTGGACTTTCCAAACATCAGAAATATGAGCTCTTTAAGAGTTCTTTTTTTCTGACTTTGTAAGACATCAACAATAGGAGCTCTTGAATAGGTTTTTTTTCTGATTTTGTACTTCGTTAAAATATGGGACTTAGAAAAATTTTTCTCACGTTATTAAAGAATTTTTAAAATGATGAAAAAATAAAAATAATCGCATTCGAGTGAACTCATTTCGCTGTGTATTTATTTTGGTATTATAAAAATATTATCGTAAATAGCAAAACGTTCAGTAATTCTACTTATTAAATATTAAATCAATAATTATTGATAATTAAATCGAAAGGTATTTTTTTTTATTTTTGGGTAGAAAAGTTGATATCAAGTCTTTTATCGTTGCTATAAGTCGTTTATAATCTTATGTGAACATAAAAGCTTATGTAGAAAAAAAAATTTACTATCTCATTAGGAGCAACTAGCCAAGGCAGATCAGGGGACACTACATCACTGCAGTTAAGAGGCATTAGTCATGGTAAATACATGGATGGGTGACCGCTAGTAAATTCATATTCTAAGCTGCGAGCGACACCATTTTTTTTTTTTTTATTTCGAAGAAAATATATTTTAATGTACTTGATTGTCTTCAATTTAAGCTCTTTTTTAATATTAATTACAATTAAAACTGAAAATGTCTCCTCTATGAACTATTTTTTTCTGGAGTCAGAAAGGGCTCTTAATTCTGACTTCTTTAAGAACTCTTTTTTTGAAGTCAGAAAAAAGAGCTCTTTAAGAACTCTCTCTATGAAGTCCTGATTCACTCTTTAGGTGGCGCATTGGACGTCCTCAAAAGGTCTTGGAGACCTCATTTTGATCAAATTTCTGACGTCTAAATTTTAAATAAGAGTTCTTTGAGAACTGTAAAAGACGTCATATTGCTATCTGGGTATATATACAAAATCTCTCAATATTTATCATTATTCTAACAATAGTGCTACAGAAATATATGAATTTCACAATAAATAAAAATTTATTTCTGCTTAATTGATTATTTCGGAACAATAACATAGTTTTACTGTATCGAAGTAATTTTTGAGCAAACAAATATTGAGTTTTACTGTTAAAAATGATTTATTTTCAATATTGTTTACATTTATATGAAAGAAAAATTAAATTATGGCTACTTAATTAATAATAACAATAATAGATGTTGTGAAATTCATTTTAAACACAATTATAATTTATGGGGCATTTCAGGCCAAATCGACCACTTATAACCACAATCCATTTCGATTTTTCTAAAATTTCGATGAAATTCTTATTTGATTCGATTTAGAGCAACGCATCAACTTTCAAAAAATTTGGGGCAATTAATTTAAAATAAAATTTGTTTGAATTTATTTTTATTCACACAGTTATTTAAAAACGACAGCTTTTTTGTGTTAAGTAACCATAACTCTTTTGAAAATTAATTTATTAGGATGTTTTTTTTTGAAAATTTTGTTTTTAAATGTACTTTTCAGAAAAAATTATAAGACTAATAATTCGGATTCATATTCAACGCTTTTTTTTTTATTTTGGAAAAAAACGAAAATTTCGGGATGATTGACATTTCTGATTTTTAACTTCCCGCTAAGAAAATCGAAGATTTTCAAAAATCGGGAAGTTATTGTTTTCACCACGTTCTGCAAAAATCGAGTTTTCATCAGATCTGGACGTTTGAAGGTCACAAGAAGCTTTAAAGCTTCCCTGACTATCCCCGCGAGGTTGTCACTATGTATGTATGTATGTAAGTATGTATGTGAGTGTGTGTGTGTGTGTGTGTTGTTTTTTTTTTTTTTTTTTTCCCTTTAGGGGGGGGAATCCTTTTTACGGATTCTAGGCATAGATGTTGGCCCGGATATGTGGCGACTAGACGCAGCGTCATACTAAAACTTGACGCTGACGCCCCTACCCACTAAACACTAAACCCCTTTCTCTTCTATCCTCTGATCCCCCATGGTACCGCCGTAAGGCATTTCTTCGCGGGGGGAGGAATTAGCTGCCACTCTTCCTTCTGGTGGCTAAGATGTTATTTCTTCCTTCTAGTTTCTGTCATTCGCTCTTTTCCTCTCAATGGATCGCAACTCGGTAAACACTTTTGTAGCAAAAGTGCTTGTGGCGTTCCAGGCAGCTTCTGATGACAGCATTGCTGCTACTATTATCCCTGGTTGGATTTTCCTCTTCAGGATATTCTCCAGCTCAACCCGTTGTGGTTAAAAACGCGAGCACTCAAAGAA
>CAJNRD030001116.1:5960051-5994863 GCA_905319865.3 Cotesia congregata
TATTAGGGTGCTTTTTTTTTTGCGACTATTTTTTTTTTTTTTCGTTTCCATCCCGAAATTTTGTTGGAAATACACTCAAAAAAATTCCCTGAAAGTTTGAGCCCTTAATATTAATATTAAGTACTTCTACACAGCGTGTGAAGATTTCCCATTTGAAGTATACGAGAACTTTGATTTTTTTTTTAAATTTTTATAGCTCAGTGGCATTTCATAGTATTGCTTTGACTATGGACGGGTTTTTTTTAGAATTGAATGCTCTACAAAAGTTTTCATTGTCACGAAGTCGTAACTCATTCTGGCGGGGTAGTACGGACCGCCAAACTGAATTTTTCTTAGAATTCTTGTTATTTTACTCATTATCTCATAAACAACAAGACATACAAAAAAAATTTAAATGATAATTTTGTCGGAAATTCAATTCTCTATAAAAAAGGTCCTTAGCACCAAATCACTAAGATCGATATTTTCTGAGATATTAGTCATTGAAGTTTACGTAGCATTGAATTTCCACAAAATGTTGAATCAAATCTTAAAAAATATTGATTTTTTTATTCGTATCATAACTATAATTAGTAATTACTTTTTGATTAAGTTGCAAATTCAACGAAAAAAATTTTTAATTGTTTTTTTCTGAAGTTTTTTTATTTTTAAATAAATTTCTCATTTAAATCACACCGTAATATTTGAATTTATCATTTAATAATTCAATTTCAATGAAATTCTATAGCTAAAACTATATTATGTATGATCATTACGAAGAATATGGGATGTTTCTTCCTTGCTGTGTATTGTGATACTGATTAATTGCGGTTTATTTTTATTGCTCTGGTAGTACCATTGAGCTTTCATTTGACCTTGAATGCGTTCAACAAATTTCCCCGTTAATTGCTGCGCTTTCTTTGTTTTCGCGTACTAATCCCGCTAGAGTAAGAACAAAGCTTAGTGGGCTTTGATCAGTGTGACGCTGTTGTATGTATACTTTGTTAAATTTGAGGTTAGGTCGACTTTAACCATCATTAAAATGAGTGAAAAAATTGGTAATAGAACTTGGAATTATTTAATTGGATTTGAAAGAAGCCAAATAAATAATAATAAGCTGCCTTCGTATTGTGAGTTACTGAATTTGTTTATGTATAAACATCAGTCTTTAAAATTAACTATTCGAAATAGTGCTACTAGTGTTATTAACGATACTATTACTATTTGGGCTAGTTTCAAAATTCTAACTATACGTCCTCAGCACAGTCTCACGAAGTTGGAAAAATTTTATGCCGAATATATAAAAGTGAAGACACATCATAAGAGAGAAAAAAAATCGAAAGCACAAAGACAGAATGTTGAAAAGTTTAACCAAAAACTAGACAAATTGTTCGATATTTCGAATTCCACAATGGTTAAGAATTTGCCAAAAGAGCAGCAACAATTTCTGAATGAGTGTCAAAAGGGAAAAATCAATCTTTACTCGCCCGTTACTACTTTCTTGCCGGTGGAAGTTTTTCAGAATAAATCTGACACTGAACAGGAGATAGCAAATGAAGATAATGAGAAAAATACTGACGAAATTGGTTAGTTTCTTCTCGCATACAACTATAAATTATCAAGCTCAACAATCAATCATTTTTTAATAATCGAAAACAATTTCTTATAATTTAGACTCATATTTTTTCTACTTACTTGTAAAATTTAATTCGCATTAAAATTCTAATTTTCTTAACCTCATTTTCTGAAAATTGAATTCTATATAATTTTTCAATATTTTAAAATTTGTTTCTAGATTCATAACTTATTTTCTAATTATTAGTCTATCATTTTTGGTAAAATTTCTATCAAGTAAATCTGAATAAATGAGATAAATCAAAATTTATTCAATTTTGACAAAAATTTTGACTTAAATAAAAAAACAATTTGTTTTCGATTTTTTTGCAGTCGAAAATTTCCACGCTATTAAGTAATTACAATCAATAAGTAATTACTAATTATAGTTATGATACGGATAGAAAAATCAATATTTTTTAAGATTTGATTCAACATTTTGTGGAAATTCAATGGTACGTAAACTTCAATGACTAATATCTCAGAAAATATCGATCTTAGTGATTTGGTGCTTAGGACCTTTTTTGTAGAGAATTGAATTTCCGACAAAATTATCATTTACATTTTTTTTGTATGTCTTGTTGTTTGTGAGATAATGAGTGAAATAACAAGAATTCTATGAAAAATTTGGTTTGGCGGTCCGTACTACCCCGCCAGTATGAGTTACGACTTCGCGACAATGGACACTTTTGTAGAGCATTAAATTCTGAAAAAAACCCGTCCATGGTCAAAGCGATGCTATGAAATGCCACTGAGCTATAGAAATTTAAAAAAAAAAATCAAAGTTCTCGTATATTTCAAATGGGAAATCTTCACACGCTGTGTAGGAGTACTTAATATTAATATTAAGGGCTCAAACTTTCAGGGAATTTTTTTGGGTGTATTTCCAACAAAATTTCGGGATGGAAACGAAAAAAAAAAATAGTCGCAAAAAAAAAAGCACCCTAATAATCATATACTATTATATATAATCATATATAATTATATGCAATTATATATGGGTAATTCCATGTCAAATCGACTAATAGTTGGAATCGACCCCTTTCGATTTGGATGAATTTTGGTCATAAGTTTTCTTTTATCATAAAACAAAGTTCTGCGAAAGGAGAAAGAAATAAAAAAATTTTTTTCGAAAGATCTTTAAATTCAAAATTTCGCTATTTTTAGTTTATCAATTTTGTTTTTGCAATATCTCGAATGCTATTATAGATACAGGAATGCGCTTTTGTCTGTTTAAAAGGGGACACTTGGGGCTATTGAAAAAAAAATATTTTGAAAAAAAATTTCCAAAAATGCCAAATTTGTCAAATTTTGAATTTTTGAAAATCGTCAAAAATGAAGACCGCCATTGAAATTCTGGGTCAATTTTTTTTGTATGATACCTTGTAATAATCTTAAAAGATCCTAAAATTTTTGGAAAAGGGTTTATTTTTCAAAGATATGAATTTTTGAATTTCAAAAAAAATTTTTTGAATTTCAGAATAAATTTATTTTTGTTTTTTGCAACTTCTATACAAGTTAAAGTTATTCAGATACATTATATTGTAATTTTTAGTATTTAGAAATCAAATGCACGACGTGAAAATATTAAATAATAAATTAATTTCAACTTTTATTCATTTTTTATACATAATCTTGCATCCTTAAAATAAGTCATCCTTAACGCATGATAGAATTTGTTAGTTGTCCATTTTTTACTTCTTTTGAAGTTGGTGATGCCACCTGACGTCTTATTAACATGGGAATAATTTGTAATTTGAGATTGAGAACTATGTATGTGCAGAAATTCGTATGTAAATAAGTATTCGAAAGAACGAAAAAAAATTGATATTCTCGTGAAATCATTTCTAATTTTTATAGAAAATTAATATCTGTTTGAGTTATTTGATGTTAAAAATTGCAATTGAAGTGAAGAAACGCACAAAATATATCATGCATTAAGAAAGTAAAAAATTATGTCATGCGTTAAGACTGACTTTTAGATTATCTCTAAAATATGAATAAAAGTTGAAATTAATTTATTATTTAATATTTTCACGTCGTGCATTTGACTTCTAAATACTCAAAATCACAATATTATGTATCTGCATAACTTTAACTTGGATAGAAGTTGCAAAAAACAAAAATAAATTTTTTTCTGAAATTCAAAAAATTTTTTTTGAAATTCAAAAATTCATATCTTTGAAAAAAAGAAACCCCTATCCAAAAATTCCAGAATCTTCTAAGATCATTACAAGGTATCATACAAAAAAAATTGAGCCAAAATTTTAATGGCAGTCTTCATTTTTGACGATTTTCAAAAATTCAAAATTTGACAAATTCGGCATTTTTCGAAATTTTTTTTCAAAATATTTTTTTTTCAATAGCCCCAAGTGTCTCCTTTTAAACTAACAAAAGCCCATTCCTGTATCTATAATAGAATTCGAGATATTACAAAAACAAAATTGAAAAACTGGAAAAATTGCGAAATTTTGAATTTGTATATCTTTTGAAAAAAATTTTTTTATTTTTTTTCCTTTGGCAAAACTTCGTTTTATGATAAAAGATAACTTCTGACCAAAATTCATCCAAATCGAAAGGGGTCGATTCCAACTATTAGTCGATTTGACATGGAATGACCCTATTTTGTAATAAATAACCCTGTTTTAGTTATTTTGTAATAAATTACCCCGTTTTGATCATTTCGTAATAAATAATCCTATTTTTACTTAACTGATAATCTGACCAGTATAAGTAAAAATATATCAGTTGATTTAGTTTACTATAAATTATATTGATTTACAGCGTGTTGAGGAGTGAATGTTTGCTAAGTTGAGTAACAAGTGGTGATATATTATTCAGCATTATTGAATAAATCGATTATTAAACGAAGATACATTGCATTATATCATTCTTCGTCCACATCAGCCGATTCTAGGCTAAGGTTGAGGTTGATTTCACGACAACGTGTAGCAGAGCCAATATTCCAGTTCATACCAGGAAGCTGACCATCTCTCGAACTCCAACTAAGTCGAATATTAATTATTGGTGTTGGTAATTTAGCTAATTGTGAGGCATTAGTTCGAGGTATTTATAATTAGACCTATTTATCACCCGAGTCTCGCCAGCCGGCAGAACTCACACTTGAAACGAACCCTGGAGGGTAGAGTCTAATTCAGTAACTTTTAGTTTAATTATTAAATAATAAAATTATGCCGGCCATGACTCCGGTTTAGCCAAACGTCGATCTTCGGTATCGAACGGTGCGTCCATCTTCCTGTTGTCGCAGCGTCCGTCTGCGATTGCTATCATGCGATGCTGTTCTGCTGTTCTCCAGCTCTGAGTTCCTCGGCACTTGTGGTTGTCCTCTTTCGTTGGTAAAGGTTCCGTCTTTCCTCAGCTAGGACTTAGAGCGGCAAAGTTCCGGAAATGACACACATTGCTACTTCCGATATCGTGCGAAATGCACTGGCAAGTCTTACAGCGCTCAGACGATATACTGGTCCAGCTTTTCTCCATGATTCTTGCAACTTCAGATCGTCTCCCCAAATGGATATTTCATATGTGAACACCGATGTGACAACTGATGATAGTAGTAGTCTCCTGCTCTGCTTTGGGCCTCCGACGTTCGGCATCAATCGTGCGAGGCTAGCTCTTACTACTGATGCTTTGGCACTGACGTGTTATACCTGCTGCTTGAAGTTGAGTCGGGCATCAAGCATCACTCCCAAATATCGGATATAAGGTTGTGATGCGATTTCTTGGTCTCCGACTTTCAGGTTGATTGTTTCTACCACTTTTCTGCTGGATATAAGCACTGCCTCAGTTTTGTGTGTAGCCAGATGCAGGTTTAACGAATTCATCCACCGATGGACTCGCTTGAAAGTGATGGTTGAACGAGTTTTACACTTCTTGGCAATTTCAATCTCAATAGTCCATCGTACATGATATTCCACAGCAGTGGACCCAGTACAGAACCCTAGAGTACATCTCCGGTAATATCGTACTTTTTTGGACCATTCCTCGTGTCGTATTTAAGAACTCTATCGGTGAAGTAGCTGGCCACTATCCTGTAAAGGTATTCTGGAACGTTTTTCTCTCGAAGAACTTGCATGAAGCAGTTCCAGTTAGCGGAATTGAAGGCGTTTTTGATGTCTAATGGCGCCACCAGGCAATACTTCTTTGTGCCACCCTTCCATCTGATTCCTGCTATCGCTTCTTTAGCCGTGCTAACAACCAGATTGATCGCGTCTAAAGTTAATCGTCCTTTTCGGAATCTATACTGGTTGTCTGCCAGGAGTGGGTCGACTACTGCATCTATTCGTTGATGAATTATGCGCTCAAATATCTTACCCGCCGTATCTAGCATGCAAAGTGGTCGGTAAGATGACGGTTCTTCTGGTGGTTTCTTTCCTTTAGGTAACAGTACCAATCGTTGCTGTTTCCACTTACGAGGAAAAGTCCCCTCCTTGAGGCATGCATTATAAATGTCTGGAAATAATGTTGGAGCTGCCTTTATGATGGTTTTCAAGGCTATATTAGGGATTCCGTCCAATCCCGGCGCTTTATTATTCCCTACATGGTTACAGGCCTCGTGCAGTTCTTCAGTGACAGGTGGATGTCGTCCTGTTCGCCTTGCGCCAACTAGTAATCAAAGTTGCGTTGCTGTGGGAACAGTGCAGTTGCGATTTTCTGAAGAAGTTGAGGACACGTAGGTAATTGCATTTGTTGTTCTTTCAGGTGGGTCATAACCGGCTTATAAGGCCTACCCCACACGTCTTTATCTACCTCGTATATAAGCTCTTTCCAGCATCTTATTTTGCTCTCTTTGATGAAATTATGCCACGTTTACGAGGCGTACTGGCATCACAAGCATGTGTTACTCTTCTCATCAGGTCCTTAGTCTGTTCTTCTGCACATTTTGTGTTGATCGGATCACCATCGAGAGCTATTAGCAATGCTTCTGGGTCAAAAGATTTCACGTTCCAACCAACGATGTTAGACTGCTTAATTGGTCTCTTGATGTTCTGGTCGCTCAATATTTCCCAGAATATCGCATGATGGTCGCTGGGTGTGATATCGCATGATGATCGCGTGATGTCTCAGAAAGCTCAAAACTACACGAAAATTGTATTTTTTTTAAAACATAATACGTGCAATTTTGAGCGCTTAATTACAAAAGCAGCGGGAAATTGCGGGGATGGCCTTCAGGGTTAACATTTTCTAATTTTTTTTTAAATTTTAAAATTACGTTTTCTGTAAATTGTTTATTTTTGCCTGGTTTTTAATCCTTAAAATTGTTATAATTTATATACTAATCGAGATACGATAAAAATACAAAACTTATTTATTATTTATTAGCTAAAGTATAATTTTAGCTGAAAATTTCGGGGAATCGCTTTAGGATGAAATAAAAAGACAAAACAAGTAGTAGTTATCACCCGACCATATTGAATTTGAAAATTATTTTTACATACAAAATTAAATTTCTAATATTTCAGATGACAAACATGAGTGGAAAAGTTGATGATATTTATAGTTCAATAATGACAAGCAAACATAATCTTGACTTTCCTCAAAAGCATGAAAAAACAGATTTTTCTGGCAACTATCATCTTATTGAAAGTCAAACAGAAATGATCAAAAACCTTACACGAAAACTCGATGATTCCCAATCTCAACAACATAAAGAGGCTAGGTACGAATATTTGAAGGTTATTAAAGTATGAATGAATCGTAATTAACTTTATGATATTTTTTTGAAATTTTTATTCAATCACTTGTGTACCTATGGACATCATACTGTTATCTATCATTGTTGTTGCATAATTATTGATATTCATTCGTAGAATAAGTGTGTTAAGTAATCATATGCATTCCAACCTCATCCTCGACACCACATTGCTTCTTTATGTCAGTGTGTAATATTATATTATTGTATGAATCAATATTTTATAAATAGACCAGAAAAACACATAAAATTGTAACCGTACCGTTTCCGTTCATCATAGATATTAAATGTGTTGTAACAGGGTAATTTACCCTGCATCGGTAGAACCGATCACGCGTGGTAATTATTCGACGCAGCACTGGCGCGTCTCGGTCTTCGGGGCCCGCTAAGAAAATCAAAGATTTTCAACAATCAAAAAGTTATGGACTCTTCTGTTTTGCAAATATCGAGTTTTAATCAGATCTCAACATTATAAGGTCACAGGAAACTACCCTGACTTCCCTCGCAATGTAGTCGCTGTGTGTATGTGTGTGTGTGTGTGTTCCTTAAGGTTGGGGGGGGGATCCTTTTTACGGATTCCAGGCATAGATGTTGGCCCGGATATGTGGCGACTCGACGCAGCGTCATACTAAAACTTGACGCTGACGCCCCTACCCACTAAACCCTAAACCCCTTTCTCTTCTATCCTCTGATCCCCCATGGTACCGCCGTAAGGCATTTCTTCGCGGGGGGAGGAATTAGCTGCCGCTCTTCCTTCTGGTTGTGTGTGTGTGTGTGTATGTGTGTGTGTTAAAAAAATTTTTTTTTATTTTTTTTCAAAACAACTACTGCTAGTATAACCACTCCAGCAGTCTCAAGAGCAAGAAGAAGACTCGAAAATGAAAACTCATGGAATTGAAAGACGTCACCATTGAGTGCTCAATTAGTGCTGCCAATATAGCATAGGATTTTTGAAAAATATTTTTTTTTAATTTTTTTTAAATCAACTACTGCTAGTATAACGACGCTAGCAGTCTTAAGAGCGAGAAGAAGACTCTGAAGCGGAAACTAATGGAATCAAAAGAAGTCACAATTTTGTGCTTAATTAGTGCTGCCGGTATAGCAAAGGATATTTAAATAGATATTTATGTCATAAGGCCGTGAAGTGGCGGTTTTCAGACAGCGACGATATTTCGGTATGAGCTTAAGGTTTGTGGTGGGAAAGTCCGAAACGGGCGTAATTTTAACGTCCGAGGCGTAGCCGAGGACGGAAATTTACGCTCGTTTTCGAACATTCGCGTCACAAACATTAAAGCGAATATCGAAAAAAAGTCGTCAAAATCGCCACTAAACGGCCGAATGACATACAATATTTTTTGTTATTATCGCTCCATAAGTTTAACTTTTGAGGGATAGGAGGCAAATGATGACATATTCAAATTTTAGGAAGTTTTACAAGGGCAAAAAAAATTAATTTTATATTAATTATCTTTTTATTAATCTTGAAATCTTGCTCACGTCCAGAAAATGTAATTAACTTTTTATTAGTATTTATTTATGGCGTTGTTGTTATTTTATTAACATTAGGTCCGCTTCGTAATAAACTGCCAGCAGAGAAATAATAAGCGCCACTCAATAATAACTAAGACTAAAAATTATCGGTCGGTACGCTAGAATGTGGCTTTTTTTTTTACAATGCCTCTCAATTTCGTCTGGGTTTACATGAAAAGTTCGTAAAAAAAAGGAGGGAGTAAAACTTCACGGCCTAGGCCGTGAAAAGAAGACAGTATGGTAGAGTCTCTAGAAAAGAGTCCCTTTACAGACGCCACCCAGCGATCAGAAGTTGAACTTCTGGAGCGAGTATAACAAAAAATTAATTTTTAACTTCTCGCTAAGAAAATTAAAAATTTTCAAAAATCGGGAAGTTATTAATTTTACCCCGTTTTTCGAAAATCGAGTTTCCATCAGATCTCGACGTTTCGAGGTCCTAGGAAGCTTTCCTGACTATTCCCGCGTGCGTGCGTGTGCGTATCTGTGTGTGAGCGTGCGTGCGTGTGTTTAAGTGTGTGCGTGTGTGTGTGTGTATGTGCGTGCGTGCGTGCGTGTGTGTGTGTGTGTGTGTTTTTTTTTTTTTTTTTTTTCCTTTAGGGGGGGGACTCCTTTTTACGGATTCTAGGCATAGATGTTGGCCCAGATATGTGGCGACTCGACGCAGCGTCATACTAAAATTTGATGCTGACGCCCCTACCCACTAAACCCTAAACCACTTTCTCTTCTATCCTCTGATCCCCCATGGTACCGCCGTAAGGCATTTCTTCGCGGGGGGAGAAATTAGCTGCCGCTCTTCCTTCTGGTGGCTAAGATGTTATTTCTTCCTTCTAGTTTCTGTCATTCGCTCTTTTCCTCTCAATGGATCGCAACTCGGTAAGCACTTTTGTAGCAAAAGTAAGCACTGATGTGACTACAGATGATAGCAGTAGTTTCCTGCTTTGCTTTGGGCCTCCGACGTTTGGCATCAGTCGTGCTAAGCTGGCTACCACTGCTGATGCTTTTGCACTCACGTGTTCGAGTTGCTGCTTAAAGTTGAGTAGGGCATCAAGCATCACTCCCAGATATCGGATATATGGTTGTGATGTGATTTCTTGTTCTCCGACTTTCAGTTTTATGGTCTCTATCACTTTTCTGCTGGTAATAAGTACAGCCTCAGTCTTCTGTTTAGCCAGTTGTAGATTCATTGAATTCATCCACCGGTAAACTTTCTCAAAGGTGATACCGAACATGTGGTTTATCTCATCTAGGTGTTTCGCAACGATTACGACAGCTACATCGTCTGCATATGCAACAAGCTTGACACTCCTTGGAAGAGTCAGTCTCAGCAGGCAATCATACATAACATTCCACAGAAGTGGACCCAGAACAGAACCCTGGGGTACACCTCCGGTAATATCGTACTCTTTTGGACCATTTTCCGTGTCGTACCTCAGGATTCTGTCCGTGAAGTAGCTAGCCACTATCCTACGCACGTATCCTGGTACGTTTTTCTCTTCCAAGGCTTGCATAATGCAGTCCAGGTTGGCGGAGTTGAAAGCATTTTTAATGTCCAGAGTGGCCACCAGGCAGTACTTCTTCGCTCCACCCTTCCATCTAATCCCTTCGATTGCCTCCTTGGCCGTTGCAACAACCAGGTTGATTGCGTCCAGGGTTGATCGTCCTTTCCGAAAACCATACTGGTTGTCTGCCAGGAGTGGATCGACCACTGCTTCTATTCTTTGGTGGATTATACGCTCGAGTATCTTACCTGCCGTGTCTAGCATACAAAGTGGTCGGTAAGATGACGGTTCTTCTGGTGGCTTCTTTCCTTTAGGTAACAGTACCAATCGTTGCTGTTTCCACTTACGAGGAAAAGTCCCCTCCTTAAGGCATGCATTATAAGCGTCTACGAATAATGTTGGAGCTGCCTTTATGATGGTTTTTAAGGCTAAATTAGGGATTCCGTCCAATCCCGGCGTTTTATTATTCCCTACCCGGTTATTGGCCTCCAGCAGTTCTTCTTCAGTGACAGGTGAGATGTCGTCCGATTCGCCTGGCGCCAAGTGGTAATCGAAGTTGCGTTGCTGTGGAAACAGTGCAATGACGATTTTCTGAAGGAGTTGAGGACACGTAGGTGATGGCATTTGTTTTTTTTTCAGGTGGGTCATAACCACCTTATAAGGCCTACCCCACACGTCTTTATCCACCTCGTATATGAGCTCTTTCCAGCATCTTCTTTTGCTCTCTTTGAGGGCTTTATTCAGTTCACGGCGGGCCTTTTTGTACTCTGCAACCAGTTCCACAGAGTTAGTTCGTCGGTAGCCACGCTGAGATATTCTTCTCTTTTGATGACACTCTTTACGAAGGGCGCTGATGTGGTCGTACCACCAGTGAACGGAAGGTCTTGTGTTCAAAACAAAGTATGCCGAGATTCTGCGTCGCATAAAAGAGGACGTCCCAGATGAGCAGGTTGGTTCAACAGTAGATAAGATCAACAAGACCAGAAATGGCGACTTGGTGATTACGATTTCGAGGAAGAGCACTGACAAAGGCCAAGCCCTTCAAAAGACGATCGCAGACATCCTTAAGGAGGAAGCCGAACTGATCTGCAAAGGACCACAGGAGACCATCGAGATCCGAGATGTCGATGACGACACGACGAAAGAGCATATTCTGACCGCTCTAAAGAGGGAAGCTCGAGAAAGTTGTGAAATCCCTCTAGAGGCAATCAAGATCCGTAAAGCCTTTAGGGGTACGCAGACAGCCACAGTGTCACTGCCAGCAGCTGCAGCACAAAAGTTACTGGAGGAAAACTGTAAAATAAGGATCGGCTGTGTCAATTGCCGATTGAGAGCAACGAAGAGACCCTTACAATGCTTCAAATGCTAGTACTTTGGGCACTTCGGATTTCAGTGCAAAAGCGAAGTCAACCGGTCTAAGCACTCTATAAGGTGCGGAAAAGAAGGACACAAAATTGCTGATTGTGAAAATCTAGCTAAATGTGCACTGTGGGTTGAACAGCACGGCGTAGAAAAGGCGGCACACCATGCAAGCTCGAGCAGATGCCTCGTCTTCCAAGAAGCGCTCCAGAAGCTAACGAAGCCAAGAACATGAAGATAATGTAGCTTAACCTGAATCATTGTGAGGCTGCGCATGACCTGCTCATGTAAACTGTGCGCGAATTAGAGGCAGACGTAGCACTTATAAGTGAGCCTTATAGACACCTGCGTAATCAACCCTGGGAATCCGACAGCACTAACAAAGCCGTCATCTGGTCCTGCGGTAAATGTCCTTTTCAGAAAACAGTCAACAATAAATAAGCCGGCTTCGTAGCAGCATGGGTATATGGCCTCCGCTTCTACAGCTGCTATGCACCACCTAGTCTCTCTAATGAACAGTTTTAAGACTTCCTTGATCGGCTAACTGAGAACGCAAGAAAACACTTTCCCGTGGCAATAGCTGGTGACTTCAATTCCTGGGCAGCAGACTGGGGCAGCAAGTTCACTAATTTACGTGGAAAAGCACTTCTCGACCTGCCTAACATCGGTGGCCCAATGCTGAGCAGCAGGCTACTATTGTCATCAGTAGTCACATCAGTGCTCACTTACGGAATATCCATTTAGGTCGATGCACTGGAAACCCAAGAATCATGGAGAAAAGCTGGACCAGTATATCGAATGAGTGTCCTACGAGTAGCTAGTGTCTTCCGCACTATATCAGAAGAAGCAGTGTGCGTCAATTCTGGAACCCTACCTCTTAAAGTTCTAGCAGAGGAAAGACGGGACCTTTACCAACGAAAAAAGTCAACTGCACTGAGCCATGAAGAACTCAAAATTAAAAAACGACGGAAGAGCATAGGCCGATGGCAACAAAAATGGGATGCTGCAGAGAAGGGTAGGTGGACGCACCGTCTCATACCTCGGATCGACGTTTGGCTTAACCGGAATCACGGCGAGGTCAATTACTATCTTACGCAGATGTTGTCGGGACATGGGTGTTTCCGAGAGTATCTACACCGCTTTAAGCACGATGACTCTTCGGAGTGCCCGTCCTGCCCAGGAGTTGCTAAAGATGCGGAGCACGTCTTCGGTGTATGTCCTCGTTTCGATCCACAGCGTGAAGAACTGGAGAGGATCCTGAACCAGAGAATGCAACCAGATTTACTAGTGGAAGCAATGTTGTCATCAGAAGCTGCCTGGAACGCTACCAACACGTTTGCAACAGAAGTCCTCAAAGACTTGCATTCCACCGAAAGAAGAAGAGCAAATAGCAGAAGATAGAAAGAAGGAAGTTAACACCTTAGCCACCAGAAAAAAGAGCAGTAGCTAGATCCTCCCTTCACGAAGTAATGCCTAACGGCGGTTTCCATGAGGGATTAGAGGAAAGAAGGACAAGGGGTTTAGGATTTAGTGGGTAGGGGCATTAGCGTCGAGTTTTAGTATGACGCTGCGTCGAGTCGCCACATATCAAGGCCAAACATCTATGCCTAGAATCCGTAAGAAGGATTCCCTCCCCCTATAATAAAAAAAACACACATACACGCACACACACCTGCGGCAGAGGAGAATCTGCTACCAGGCGCGTCTCCCCGTAGCGGATGGGTTAACACTCGCTGTCCTTAGATGACACTAGGTCTCTTAGTTGATGAGGTCCAGAGGGTAGGAGCTAAATAAAATACACTTCCGTTGATAAAACTCCCCTCTAATGGGTTGGTCACACTAACTGACCTAGCAAGATGATCGTTCTCTGCTGTGACTCAGTGGGAGTGACCGGAACCTGTATCGTAGTTTCCGACGATGCAGACCACAGCTGATGTGAGCTTGCTCTGCCGAGGTGTAAGTTGCAGCAGTAGAAGGTGTAAGTTGCAGCAGTTAGGAGCCAGCCACTTCGGGCCTTGATCAGGAAGTACGCAGTGAGAGTGAGAGATCGGAATCTTCACCGCTCCGAGCGAGTCTAGTCCGTCGTGTATTCCGGGACTGGCTAAGTGTCGGCTAGGCCTCAGGTAACTGGGGTAGGAGTACTATCTTTGAGGGTACACCCGTTCCTAGTTATGGCAACCCGCTCTACTCCGTACGATGCGCTGGTAAATCAAAAAGTATGAGTAAATCACAGGAAACCAACAAGAGTGAAAACGGGCCTCATGCCCAGCAAGGTGCACTGCTACTTAGTGCAAAGATGAAGAGGACAGATGCTCTGGTACATCTGGAGAAGCTAGTCAGTGGACTGCAGGACTTTCTCCAAACCAAGCAGAATGTCTAAAAGGAGATCAAGTCGAAGTCGACGATTATCTGCAGTGCCCTGAGAAGGTTAAAAAAACTGGACAAAGAATGGCAGGAGATCCAACAGCAACACGGTAATATCGTGATGAAGATGAGTGCGACAGCAGTTTTACTTGCAAAAGCCAACACGTTTGTCGAAGAGATGGACATAGGTGGCGAGGGTGCCGTCGAGTCAGTTGTCGAAGACGGAGAGGAAACTGGAACTGATATCAGGCCTGGGAAAAGGAAGGAGCGAAATTCCCCAGACTCAATAACCAGCCATACTATGAAGAAGAAGGACCTTAAACCAAGTCCTCCGAAAAACGCGGTAACACAGAACGGCGGAGAAAAGGAGGTGAATGAGTGGCAAAAAGTCCAGTCAAGGAAGTCCAAGAAAGAGCAAGCAAAAGAAAAGCTCCAGAAGCAACCGCCGAAGGAGCCCAGGCCAGAGCCTAAGCGGAAAAAACCGCGCAAACGGATCAGGCCGGACCCAATGATCATCCGCCCAGCAGAGACGGCAAAGTATGCTGAGATTCTGAAGCGAATAAAGCAGGACGTCCCTGACGAACAGGTCCGTACTACAGTGGATAAGATCCAAAGAACTAGTACCGGGAGCTTGCTGATTACGCTTTCGAGGAAGAGAACTGAGCGAGGACAAGCTTTACAGAAGACCATCGCGGACATCCGCCAAGAAGACGTGAAGGTAATCTGGAAAGGACCACAGGAAGACGTCGAAATCCGAGATCTTGACGATACCACAACCAAGGAGGATATCCAGGCCGCCTTACAAACGGTAATCGGAGAAACCTGCGAGATACCACTAGGGACAATTAAAATTCGTACGGCCTACAGAGGTACTCAGACAGCTGTTGTGACACTACCAGCAGCTGCAGCGCAGAAGATATTGGCAGGAAGCGGTAAAGACCGGATCGGCTGGGCCAACTGCCGAATCAGAGCTACGAGGAGACCAATCCAATGTTTCAAGTGCTGCCACTTTGGGCACCATGGATCCCAGTGCAACAGCAATGTGGATCAGTCTAAGCTATGTATTAGGTGCGGATAAGAAAGACACAAGATTGCTGAATGCAAAAACCCACCGAAATGTGTATTATTTGTGGATCAAAGTGCGGAGAACGCGGCTTATCATGCCAGCGCATCCAGGTGCCTAGTATTTAAAGAGGCACTCCAGAAGATAACAAACGAACAGACATGAAAATATTGCAGCTAAACCTAAACCATTGCGAAGCTGCACATGATCTGCTTATGCAAATAGCAAGAGAAGTAGAGTTAGACTTAGTAATGATAGCAGAGCCATACAGACACCTGAATACCCAAACTTGGGAATCTGACAGCACCGCCAAGGCTGTCAACTGGTCTTGTGGTAAGCATCTCTCCCAGAGTGTAGTTAACAATGATAATGCCGGCTTCGTAGCAGCAACAGTTAAAGGCATCCGTTTCTACAGCTGTTATGCACCACCTAGCCTATCCATTTTTCAATTCACTGAATTCTCGGACAAACTGAACGAGGACGCCAAGCAGCATCATCCAGTCACGATTGCCGGTGACTTCAACTCCTGGGCAGTAGACTGGGGCAGCAAGCATACAAACGCGGGAGAAAACGAACTACTAGAAGCCTTTTCTACATTAGATGAAGCCCAGCTCAGCAGTGGTGATACACCAACCTACATTAAAGGAGACGCGAGTTCTATTGTAGATTTCACTTTCTTCAGTAGCAGCCTCACCAGAAGTAATATCGACTGGAAGGTGATGGATACCTACACAGCCAGCGACCACAACGCGATTCTCTGGGAAATATTAAACGTCCAGAGCCGAGAAGACCTAAAAAGCAACTTAACACCATTGTTTGGAAGGTAGTCACTCTTGACCCAAGTGCATTGTTAGTAGTTCTCAATAGCGACCAGATTATCGCGGGCTGCGCAGAAGAGAAGACCGAGGACCTGATAAAAAGAATGACCCAGGCTTGTGACGCCAGTATGTCTCGTAGACGTGGCTTGAACACAAGACCTTCCGTTCACTGGTGGAACGACCACATCAGCGCCCTTCGTAAAGAGTGCAACGTGGCCAGTTGGCTCACATTGGGTAAATGCCAATTTACCACCTGATACTAAACGTTTGCCGATAACATAGATCAGATTATAATTTAGATGATAATTGTTAATAGTACGAAAATCATTTGAGAGTGGCGCTAAACGTCTCCCCACTTCTCAAAGCTAAAATATGTACCCGGAAGCCACGTGCAACCAGTCTTTGTTCAACCCCCATAATGTATACTTCTGTAATTGATATATTTCTTCAAATATAAGTAATTACTTTTACCATGTTACAACGTAATGTTCGGTATTTTATTAATTTACACAGTTGATTAAAGAATAACGGCATTTTTAACTATAATAGTACGATACGACTCTGATTATTAGTTAACAAGGAGTATGTCGTACATTTATTAATTAATACGACGCATATACAAGATAATTTCGCTTGGCATTTCGTGTACTCAAGAGGTCTCGAGTAGTCAGCCGTTTTGTTGAGGAAAGCGTCGTTTCATTGTTCGAGGAAGATCCTGGTTATTGGTTACCTCGATTATTCGTCTGTTCCTGATCCAGTAACCGGCCCAGCTGCAGCCACGAGGAATCTACCTCCGCTGGACAACGTTAAAGTACACCGAAGTGGTAGTAGTACCTGTTGTAAGTCAGGTGGTATATTGGTAAGAATTGGACGCGGTATTAAACTTACTTTGAGCTGTATTTTTCAATATTTGTATTTGACGACCATTTAGCTGTATTTTTCCAACTAAGCGATCAGCGGAGCAGTACGCGGTAAAGGTTGGTTTGTGTCGGAGCTGAACCCACTTTTCAACGAGTATCGCCATCCACGATTTGCCCTGGACCATATTCTTTACGCGAATTAAATCAATTTAGCTATTTGTAGCTTTGA
Source organism: Cotesia congregata (assembly GCA_905319865.3). NCBI lineage: Eukaryota > Metazoa > Arthropoda > Insecta > Hymenoptera > Braconidae > Cotesia > Cotesia congregata. The sequence continues at coordinate 5,977,077 of CAJNRD030001116.1, forward strand.
AAGCTATCGGCTTTGTCCGCCGTAAAATCTAAAGCTACAGGCATCTGGAGCAGCATCGACTCTTATAAGCCACGGCTTCGAGTTGGTTACACTCCGGGTGTAACGGGCGTGTCTTTTCGGCTTAGTTCGTAGAATTTATTAAGCTAAAATTTAGACAATCCATTTCGTAATTAATTAATAATTTAACTAAACTTAAATAATTTATTTTGTAATGGAATAATTTGTTCACTCTACGAACAGTCGAGACCAGCCACGTTTCAAGAGTGTCATCAGAAGAGAAGAATATCTCAGCGTGGCTACCGACGACCTAACTCTGCGGAGCTGGTCGCAGAGTACAAAAAAGCCCGTCGATCCCTGAACAAAGCCATCAAAGATAGCAAAAGAAAATGTTGGAAGGAGCTCATCAATGAGGTGGATAGAGATCTGTGGGGTAGGCTGTATAAGGTGGTCATGACCCATCTTAAAAACCAGCTAATGCCATCACCCACGTGTCCTCAACTCCTACAGAAGATTGTAAACACGTTGTTCCCCGAACAAAGCGAGTTTAATTACCTATTAGCGCAGAATGAAATGGATGACATTCCATTTGTCACGGAGGAAGAACTGATGGAGGCTTGTAATTGTGTAGGGAACAATAAAGCGCCGGGATTGGACGGGGTCCCTAATATTGCTTTAAAAACAACTATAAAAGCAGTGCCATCATTGTTTCTGGACGTCTACGACACATGCCTCAAAGAAGGGATTTTCCCTCGGAAGTGGAAGCAGCAACGACTAGTACTACTTCCAAACGGGAAAAAGCCACTACAAGAACCGTCATATTATCGACCACTTTGTATGTAAGATACGGCAGGTAAAATACTTGAGCGTATAATCCACCAAAGAATAGAAGCAGTTGTCGATCCACTCCTGGCAGACAACCAGTATGGTTTTCGGAAAGGACGATCAACCCTGGACGCAATCAACCTGGTTGTTGCAACGGCCAAGGAGGCAATCGAAGGGATTAGATGGAAGGGTGGAGCGAAGAAGTACTGCCTGGTGGCCACTTTGGACATTAAAAATGACTTCAACTCCGCCAACTGGGACTGCATTATTCAAGCCTTGGAAGAGAAAAACGTACCAGGATACGTGCGTAGGATAGTGGCTAGCTACTTCACGGACAGAATCCTGAGATACGACACGAAGAATGGTCCAAAAGAGTATGATATTACCGGAGGTGTACCCCAGGGTTCTGTTCTGGGTCCACTTCTGTGGAATGTCATGTATGGTGGCCTGCTGAGACTGACTCTTCCAAGAAGTGTCAAGTTTGTTGCATATGCAGATGACGTAGCCGTTGTGATCGTTGCCAAACACCTTAACGAGATAAACCATATGTTCGATCTCACTTTTGAGCGCGTTAACCGGTGGATGGACGCAGTGAACCTGCAACTGGTGCAACACAAGACTGAGGCAGTGCTTATTACCAGCAGAAAAGTGGTAGAGACCATTAAGCTGAAAGTCGGCGAACAAGAAATCACATCACAACTTTATATCCGATATTTGGGAGTGATGCTTGATGCCCGACTCAACTTCAAGCAGCAGGTATAACACGTCAGTGCCAAAGCATCAGTAGTAAGAGCTAGCCTCGCACGATTGATGCCGAACGTCGGAGGCCCAAAGCAGAGCAGAAGACTACTGCTATCATCTGTAGTCACATCAGTGCTCACTTACGGAATATCTATCTGGGTGGACGCACTAGAGAAGCAAGAATCATGGAGAAAGGCTGGACCAGTCTACCGTCTGAGTGCCTTAAGAGTAGCAACCGCCTTCCGCACAATATCTATGGAAGCAGTGTGTGTCATTTCCGGAACTTTGCCTCTCAGAGTCTTAGCTGAGAAAAGACGGATCCTTTACCAAAGAAAGAAGTCAACCACACTAAGCGCTGAGGAGCTTAGAACAGAAGAACGGTAGAAGAGCATAAGTCAATGGCAACTACAGTGGGATACCGCAGAGAAGGGTAGATGGACGCATCGTCTCATACCAAAGATCGACATTTGGCTGAACCAGAATCACGGTGAGGTCAACTACTACCTAACGCAGATGTTGTCAGGACATGGCTGCTTACGAGCTTATCTTCACCGCTTTAGCCATGACGATTCTCCGGAGTGCCCCCCCCCCCTGTGCCGGAGCCACTGAAGATGCAGAGCACGTTTTCTTCGAGTGCTCGCGTTTTAATCCACAACGTGAGGAGCTGGAGAAGATCCTGAAGAAGAGAATTCAACCAGAGTTAATCGTATAAGCAATGTTGTCTTCAGAAGCTGCCTGGAATGCAACGAACACTTTTGCCACAAAAGTGCTTACAGAGCTGCGTTCCATTAAGAGAAAAAGAGCAAAAGACAGAATCTATAAGGAAGAAATAACAACTTAGCCACCAGAAGGAAGAGCGGCAGCTAATTCCTCCCCCCGCGAAGAAATGCCTTACGGCGGTACCATGGGGGATCAGAGGATAGAAGAGAAAGGGGTTTAGGGTTTAGTGGGTAGGGGCGTCAGCGTTGAGCTTTAGTATGACGCTGCGTCGAGTCGCCACATATCTAGGCCAAACAGCTATGCCTAGAATCCGTAAAAAGGATTCCCCCCCTAAGGGAAAAAGAAACACACACACACACACGCACACACACACTACTTGAGCACTAAATGGTGACGTTTCTTAAATTTATTAGTTTCCGTTTTAGAGTTTTCTCCTTGCTCTTCAGACTGCTGGAGTCGTTATACTAGTAGTAGTTGCTTTGAAAAAAAAAAAAAAAATGGTGTGTGTGCTTATGTACACGCGTCAGAAGTTATACTTCTTTGGCATAAGAATAAAAAAAGGAAAAAATGATTGAAGAAAAATGTTAAAAACATTCAAAAATGTTTTATTATAGTCAAAATTTTGCTATATTGTATATTTATATAATCATTAATTATCGTATGAATTTAATTCAAAATTATTAAAAATTTTCTGAATAAACTATAATTTTGGAGTTGTAAAGTACCAACAATTTACAATTGATAACTATAAAATATTTTAATTATTTATTTAAAATATTCGTTTCTTATATAATAGTTTATTATTTATTATTTAACCGAGTGATAATATCTTTTTAATTAATATTTTTTCAAAAATAATATTAATTACATGAATTAAACTATTTAAAAATATTGTAGTACAAAAATAGATTTTGTTTTCAATAAAATTCTGAAAAATTACTAAAATGGTCTAGAATATACATTTTAAGAAATATGGATAGAATTACTAAATTTGATAAACAAAATGACTAAGGTAGTACCTCCACGAAAAGCATATTTCAAGAAACTTATGGAATTTTTTTTATCGAAAAATAAATATATTCATAATGGAATTATAAATATTATGGAATTTTAAATCTTAATTTATAATCTACGATATAGTTTATTTTCAATCATTCTAACTCAAGGGCTTCCAAAGCGTATTCTTATTATAATTGGCCTTGTTTAAATCTCAATATTTAAATTTTATTAACCAAATTCTATTATCTAAATCATATTAATAAATCTAAATTTTGGTATACCAAATAATTCAAAAAATCTCAATATTTAAATATTCATAACTATAAACCAAAACTTATATCCGAATATTACAAATAATTATTCGACTGAATATTTTAATGTAGCCTTTTATCTATCTATATTTTGTATTTTATATAATTTTAAGTAACTTTGTAAATAATCTAATGTATACTTATATTCATACATATTTCAAATTGTTGGAGTTCGATTGGTGGCGCCACCGAGCACAGACGTGTCTTATTCTGTCTTACAAAATTCGCGTTTTGAAGTCTGTCAAAATAATCAGATAATTTATTGTGTATATTCAAAGTGTGCCCGAATTTTTTATGAGTCAATCGTGATCATAATCCTCTTCAATCGTGCCTGGTGTGTCTTTATATTCATTCCGAAATCGCGGCCACGCTGTCTTTGAGGTTAGAGCTCATGTCTCAGCTTTATTATGTCCAGTAGCTGCGTCGATGCAGAAGAGAGCGAACCTATCCTACCTGTCACCGAAGTACCTAAGGCCTTCGTCTTTAATCCACCAGAGTCCAGCACCAAACTATTAACTTCTGATGAAAACAAGGCGAGTAATTTAAACCCAAACGCGTCAGAATTTATCTAACTCTTCACTGACCCTATTTCAGCTCCACAAAATCCAAATAAGCAACCTCCCAGAAAAACAAGCAGAGGTCGACGACCCAAAGCTCTCAAAGACCAAAGATCCAGCTCCCTCGGAAATATCTCGGAGTACCTACGAGGAAGTAACCTAAAAAGAGCGAGAGAAAAACCCTCGACGTCGTACAACACAGAAGACAAATCTTCTCCACCCAACAAACAACTACGATCGTCCTCTTCTCCATCACCGACTAATCAGTGTACAAACTCGATGATGGTGGACATACCCAAGGTCGATGCAAGCACGGGAACAGCTAATTAGGACTCTATTGCACAGCAGTCCATATCAATTCGAGACCTATATACACAAATGCAAAAATGGAAAGAAGTAGACCGTGCCCACTGGAATGCAATAAAAGATGATCTAGTAGGAAGAATAACAGCTTCTAGCAAAGCTTGCAGTGATGAAATTGCCAAACTGAGAGGTGAGCTTACTGCAGACAATGCTGCCATCAGAAACGATCTAGAGGAAGTCAAGCTAAGAGTCGCTGATCTCGAAGCCCACTCACTAACTGCTGATGGAAACAAAACAACTAATCAAGCATTAGAGAAGCGCATGGTAGCGGCAAGTCTAAATGCGCTAGAAAAACGTCTACGAAAAAATAATATTATTATACGCTGTCTACCATGTACTGAGTCAAATGTGAAAGAGGTGGTCTTTGAGTTCTTAAGCAAAAACTTCAAAATTTCTGATGCCTTTACAGAAGTAAAGATCCCTAATAAAGCTAAAGATACTGTCAAAGTAGTTATGAAAGATCAAGACACCAAACTCAAAATACTAAAAGAAAAAAAGAATTTAAAAGTCCCTGTGTTAATTAATCAGGATCTAACTCCAGAGGAAAGTTTTATTGCAAAAAAATTAAGAGATGAGGGTAAAAAGATTAAGGCCAAAGGTGCTAAAGTAAGACAAGGCTTTCAGAAAATGTTCGTCAACGGTTCTCCTATGACTTGGAGCACTGATTTGGACTCTCTTGTTCCCTATCACAGTGGCTCATCAACTTCTAATACACCTGCACCAGCGTCAACCTCAAACATTGCACAATCGGGCTCAGGTTCTAACCTAATAGAACCTCTAGCCCATTCGCTACCATTATAGCAACTACCCAGCCAGCCTCAATCTACGCCTACCATCTGTACAACTAAAATCACGTTCTGGAACGCTCATGGAAATCAAAATATTCCCGAATTTCTTGTCAGCAATAAGTCACACTTCACCGCTATTTCGGAAACTTGGGCAGTGAATGACGTCTACCTACGTCTCTCACACCAGCAACACATGCTTCACTGTTCCAGCCACTAAACCATTGAAGCAAGGAAGACCCAGTGGAGGGTTAATGGTGTCCAGCAGCTCATCTCCAACACTGATTGCTAAATCAGAATTCTGGATCATAACCAAGGTAAATTTTGTCAATCTCAGGTTAATCATTGCTTTAATCTACTTTAAGCCTAACCTCATCTTAGATGACATTCTACTAGAGTTACAACAGATAGTGATTAATATTCAACAAGAACAGTCGTACGATCTCTTTCTGATAGGAGGCGACTTCAACGCTCGGGTGGGCAACTCTGGCCAGATTTCTGATAAAGCTGAAGAGCACACGCTCTTCTCAGGCTCCAGATCCTCTCTAGACAACATCTACAATATACAAGGTAAAATACTTATGAACTTTATGACTGATCTTGGCTTCATTTTATTAAATGGCAGATCTCCGAGTGATACACGTGGAGACTACACTTTCTGTAGCCACCTAGGACACAGTACCATTGACCTAGTGTGGTCAGAGCTCTCCAACCTGCACGTGGTTTCCGGCTTAACCGTGGACAGCACAGTCACCAACTCTGATCACTTCCCTGTCACTGTTTCACTCTTGCCAATGCACAATGATATAAGCCCAACAGTTACAAACATATCGCTGCCACCCGCTCGCTTGAAATGGAAAAATGAATATGCCGACTACTACACACAGAGTATCACCTGGTCATCACTAATCCATATCGACGTCGAGGCTGCGACAGTTGATGACTTCAACGCACATCTATCAAATGCCATTCTTGACTCTGCTAGAAATGCAAATATGCTGCTTACTAGAATGGCCAGCGCACACTCAAAAGACAACAGACCTTGGTTTGACAGGAGTTGTTCAACACGTAAAAATGCGATGAAACTACTTCTAACTCAATGTAAAAGCGCAGGAAACAACAGCGGTCTTTGGGCCTCTTACTGTTATCAAAAGAAAGAGTATCACAAGTTCTTAAAGGAAAAGAAATTAAAATACAGTAAGCTTATTCAATCAAAATTTGCCAATGCCCGAGACTCCAAAGAGTTTTGGAAGGTTGTAACATCTACGCGCAGGCGCTCATCCATACCATCAAAATTATCCATCAAAGACTGGGAAACTTTCTTTCAGAAGGTGTATCCAACACGTATTCTTGCTAATCTTGACTCTCGTACTCAAACGCACCCAACTCTTGATGCAGAAATAACGTTGAAGGAATTACAGGCTAGTTAAAAAATGCAAGCTCAAAAAAGCAGCCGGTAGTGATGGTATAAGCAATGAATTCCTAAAGACGCTCCCAGATAACTGGCTTCTATTTATACTTGCCTTCTTTAATAAAATTCTGTCCACAGAGCGCATACCACTTGACTGGTCCTGCATCATTACAACTATGCTCTTCAAGAAAGGCAATCCTAGTGCTCCTGAAAAACTACCGCAGCATCGCACTTGTAAATGGCATCACAAAGATCTTTACACAAATAATATGTAGCAGAATCCAAAGATGGGCCGAAGACCTTAAACTCATCCCCGAAGAGCAATCCGGCTTCCAACCAGGAAAAGGCTGCGCCGACAATATCTTCACGCTCCTGTCTCAACAACAACAACAACAACAACTACAACAACAACAACAACAACAACAACAACAACAACAACAACAACAACAACTACAATTACAACTTCGACTGGACAAAGCCTCGGCTTATATCCTTTTTGTCGACTTTAAGAGGGCGTTTGACTCAGTGCCCCATCACAAACTTTGGTGCAAGCTATACAAGCAAGGCCTTAGCTCGAAGATTATAAACATATTTAAAGCACTGTACGAAGGAGCCCAAATGAAAGTCAGAGTGGATGGACTCCTGTCTAAAGAAATTGAAGTCTCGCAGGGCGTACTACAAGGTGAAGTATTAAGCCCTCTATTATTTGTTTTATATCTGTCAGATCTTGTCACGTTCTTTGACGAACAAGGCCTAGAAGGTATCAACTTGTGCAGCTCCAAATCAGTGCTTTTCTTACTGTACGCCGATGATATCGCAATGCTTGTACGCACTGCTGGACACATGCAAAAAGGCCTGAAAGCACTAGAAGAATATTGCAACTTAAACGAGCTGGTAGTTAATACCTCTAAAACGAAAGTATTAAGAGTCAGTGCAAGTGGGAAGTGTCGGAAAAAATGTCCTGCATTCAAGTTCAATGGCGAAACCATTGAAGTGGTAAAATCATACACATATTTAGGTGTACTTTTCACTCCCAGTGTAGTGGGTCTGAGCACAGTTAATCATGCCATCAACCGCAGCAAAGTTGCCACGAGTACTGCGCTGGCCACACTGGCCAAACTAAAAGCCGACTCCTGGAGTGGGAAAATCAAACTATACAATAGTCTAGTACGTAGCACGCTTCTCTATCAAGCCCACTTGTGGTGCATCGGATCTGACTATATTGAGATGCTAGAATCTGCCCACATCGATTTCTTTAAAAAATTGCTGACTCTTCCCAAGTGCACGCCAGGCTACGCTATCAGAATCGAGCTAAACATCGAGCACTCTGCAGTCACTCTACTACAAGCCTCCATCAACTGGACTATTAAAATTTTGAAACTCGAGGATCATCGACTCCCTAAAATCTGCCTTCTTCAACTACTCAAGCATCAAAAATCAACAATCAGACCTAAAATGCTCTGCTGGTCCCAGCATCTTTATGACACTCTAAAAACCATCGGTGAGGAACAACTACTGGACAGCACAGATTCTGATCTCTGGGCTGGCCGTAAAGAAATAATCCTAAGCAAGTACCGACGACACCTTGCTCTCGCTGATCGAGATCGCTATGCACGCTCTCAAGCCTGTCAAGTAATCCTACCGACTCCCCTATTTGAAATCTTGCCAGAGATGTCCATCAGAATTCCTCAACATCTGATTAAGCCAATAGTTCAACTAAGATTGGCTTCCAACTACTCCTGCTTCATCTCCATCGCTAATGAAACAATTTATCTTTCACCGGTCAAGACTTGTGTGTTCTGTGGTTCCGGGTGCAAGGAAACAATTCTCCACTTTCTGGTTCAGTGTACATTCTACGCAAACCTAAGGAGCGTATACTGGGAAAACGATAACAGAAGCTGTTCTGATTATGAAACTCTGGGAAAAATGCTGGGAGTCATTAATAAGCCCAACCTCAGAACTCTCCTTGAGAACCTTCAAAGCTGCCTGATCCTCAGGAAATCATTCATTTGAGTCCTGCTATGCTGCTTCGATATTTCTCCTGGTATCATCTTATCGAATCCGGAAATATAACTACTGCTCAGCTAGAGAGAACTACGACTGACCTCCGCCACTACCCAAGATATTCTGCATACAAAGCCATTCTCAGTTAACTATTTTTCTTATTTCTGATTACGTGTTATTTAACAGAATTTCAAATTTTAATCTGTATTTTATATTTTTGTATTTTATATTTTCTTTGCTCTTTATTTTAAATTGTTAATATAATAATTATTTAAATAATATATGTAAATATCCAATAAACTCTATGTACATGGGATTATATCCTCTTGGTGCAATAAACGAATAATAATAATAATAATAATAATAATAATAATAATAATAATAATAATAATAATAATAATAATAATAATAATAATAATAATAATAATAATAATAATAATAATAATAATAATAATAATAATAGCTACAAATGCGCATAAGGGGTCGTTCTTGTATAAGGCAGCAATATATGCGGCAAGAACCCTTGGTCTTGGAGAAATAAACGCTCTTATGGAACTTCGAAAGGAGGAATTCAAGAGCGTCATCAGGAACACCGAGGAAAAACTACTCCTTGGCGAACTAATGGACAAGTCCATGCACAGCGTGTTCTTCAAACACGTGCGTGATCATGGCTTGTCGACCCAGCTGACGTTTTCCTTCTGAAAGTCAGCTGGCCTGATGTCCGAGACTGAAGGGTTCATATTTGCCTGCCAAGATGGTGTCATTAACACTCTAGAGTACCGTAGCAAGGTGCTCCAGGTGCAGCTTCCGGACACGTCCTGCAGGGCGTGTGAACAACATCCGGAGACGCTTATGCACCTTTTGTCAGCATGTCCAGTGCTGGCAAGAGGGGCATATATCCAGCGTCATAATGCTGCCCTGAGAGAACTGTACTATTATCTTCGTCATTGCTACGGTATTGACGTGACACCAGTGCTGCCTTATCTGCCAGGAGATATTCCCCAGGTTTTTGAGAATGACAGTTGCAAAATCTATTGGAACATGCCATTTGCAACAACCCGGCGGATAGATCACAACAAACCTGATATTGTGCTCTTCGACAAGGCTACTCGTGACATTTATGTCATAGAGTTTTCGGCCCCGGCTGAATACAACATCTCAGCCAAAGAAGAGCACAAAAGACAAATATATCAGGATCTCCTGTTTGAAATTGGCAAACTTCACCACTAGGTTACCGTGTCAAGCTTGTCGTCCTGATTGTTGGCGTCCTTGGAGGGATGAAACAGTCTTTTGTATCCTCACTTGCCAGAGTTCCAGCTTGCTCATCAAAAGCTGAGTTCTTGGCAGTCAGGATGCAAAAGGCTGTGATACTAGGTTCCCTCCGTCTACTTAGGAAAATGACTTTGGCCTGCTGTGATCACTAACCGCATTGTTGTGCGGAGTGGTCCAGCAGTAATGGATGGAGCTCAGGCTGGGCCCTCGGAGAGTCGGACTCCGGGGACAACCCCCCTGAGCATTTAATAACATAACAATAATAATAATAATAATAATAATAATAATAATAATAATAATAATAATATTTCAAATGTAATTTAAATACCTTTCCTTTCGGCCTGTGCCTTGGCATTTATCATGAATAAATAAATAAAATAAGTCACCATCAAAATTTCAGATCAATTCACCGCACCGTTTTAGAGTAATTAATTTTCGAAATTGCATCTTTTACACGTAGAGGTATAGAGAAATGGTAAAGTTAGTATGAAATATGCTTTTCGTGGAGGTACTACCTCAAGTCTATATTAAAAAATTATGAAATTAATAAAAAGATACCTAAATATAATAAATACTAAAATATTTATATTTTAGTTTAAATATTTTATTTCATGAAATTATCATTATTTTAAAAAAATATAAATTGAAAAGTAATTATTACCAAGTTGAATTAAAACTAAACAATCAAATAAAATATTTAATTGACCATTTTTTAGAATTGATTATCAATATGATTAATTTATTTTATATTAATTGGCATTTCTATCGAATTTAAAAATAACAACGTTTCGTTGGATACTTTGCGACTAGCTTGTATATGAGTTAACTTAGTCAGTAAAAGAATTCTATATTTTTAATTATATTTGTGGCCAACTTCATCATGTCACTTTTTTAGGACATCATGCGCGCGCAGCTCACAAATTTCACTCTCATCCAAACGCGCCAAAAGAAGTATAACTTAAAAAAATTTATTGTTCAAAACTCCTTCACTACCACGACGGCACTAATTCAGCACTAAATAGTGACGTCTTTCAATTCCATTAGTTCCCGTTTCAGAGTCTCTTCCTAGCTCTCAAGACTGCTGGCGTCGTTAAATTAGCAGTAGTTGATATGAAAAAAAATAAAAAAAATTTTTTTTTTAAATAGCCTTTGCTATACTGGCAGCACTAATTGAGGACTAAAATGTGACTTCGTTCGATTCCATTAGTTTCCGCTTTAGAGTCTTCTTCCCGCTCTTTAGAATGCTAGCGTCGTTATACTAGCAGTAGTTGATTCGAAAAAAAATAAAAAAAAATTTATTTTTCAAAAATCCTTTGCTATATTGGCAGCACTAATTGAGCACTCAATGGTTACGTCTTTCAATTCCGTGAGTTTCTGTTTTCGAGTCTTCTTGCCATTGAGACTGCTGGAGTCGTTTTACTAGCAGTAGTTGCTTTGAAAAAAAATAAAAAAAAATTTATTTTTCAAAAATCCTTTGCTATATTGGCAGCACTAATTGAGCACTAAATGGTGACGTCTTTCAATTCCATGAGTTTCCGTTTTCGAGTCTTCTTGCCATTAAGACTGCTGGAGTCGTTATACTAGTAGTAGTTGCTTTGAAAAAAAATAAAAAAAAATTTTTTTTATCACACACACACACACACACACACACACACACACACACACACACACACACACACACACACACACAGCGACTACATCTTGAGGGAAGTCAGGGTAATTTCCTGTGACCTTATAACGTTGAGATCTGATAAAAACTCGATATTTGCAAAACAGAATAATACCCATAACTTTTTGTTTTCTGAAAATCTTTGATTTTCTTAGCAGGCAGTTGAAAAATGATTTTTTCAAAAATTCTTCTGTGTTTACCGGTAGCATTTAGTGAGCACTAATTTGTAACTCTTTTCAATTTCACCAATACCGATTTTAAAGTCATCTTTCAGCTCTATGATAGCTCGTGTCGTTTTGTCAGCCGTTATATTTAAAAACTGAAAAAACTTTTTTTCAAAAAATCTGTTCGCTTCTACAGGCAGCACTAATTGAGCACTAAATTATTAGCTGATATGTTCTCGCTCCAACTGTATCATAGCGCGGTAACGAATGGTACACTGCTAGCTTAACTAAAAGTTCGCTGTGTTCTCATTTTTAGTCCTCCTATCACAGCACCAAATATCTCTTATCAGCACTAAATGAGCACTAAATTTTGAGATATCAAACGAGTGATTCTGCCGACATGACCTTTCTAGCTTTACAGACGTCTTTAAAACTTATATTGCGGTTGATAAAATTGCGTCGTTAATTTGATCTATCAAACATTTACCGAATGATGATTTTATTAAGATTATAAGAATTTCAATTACTGCCAGTTTTTGGTAGACGGGTTACATTAGCCCGTGTAATAGAACTAACGGTGGTTTCATTGATAAATAATTAATTGAGATTTTTCGCTGATAATTTAAGAATTTATTGTTTGGTATAATTTTTTTAACTATAAATTACATCGAAATCTACCATCCAATTTAATTATTCTATCAATAACTTTATTTTTGCCATGAGTCTCGTAGTTTATAAATATAACTAATCTTTCATAGTAACAAAAATAAGTTCTGATTAAACAAAAGAATTAAAAAGTTTTTAAAGTATTAATATTTCAAATTTTTTCAAATTCTATCTCTTATGAAAGTTCAGTACATGAAGAATCATTTTTGATCCTTTTGTTTTTCTAGGGAGTAAACAACGTTTTATATTGCATTTGAATATAAATGCTACACGGTTAGCTGATGTGAGCTATGGGCGCTGCCATATTGGCCTTGGCTGCTCTAAGGAGCGCCTTTCACTTTATCCCTACTCTGTGGCCGACCGTCAGGCGTCATACAACACACAGACGAAAAAGTTTGAGACGATGTAATAAAAGTTTCACTTAATAGAATAATAAAACTAAAATAAAATCATTTCAGTTAAGGTAGTTGGGCCCAAAAAGCAAAAATTCAAGAAATCTCCCAAACTCCGTATATAAGTATTTAAATACATAATACACACGCTGTTAAAATTTAGAGACGATTTACAACGTCTAACCGAAGATAATTGCAATTGATAATGACATTTTTACACAGGTGGTATGGGAAAAGAGAGAGCGAACCGCGAAGTTTTATTATTTTTGTATAGAAGAAATGTTAAGAATTTCATGAAAAACTGATATAACTTAGATTAATACATGTATAATTAGCCTACAAAATTCTGGAATTCCCTATCTCATAGTTTTTGAAAAATCATTGATAAACTAGTAAAGTAAACAAAATAACTACCTTAATAGATACAACACAGGACGTAACAAAAGTTTCTCCAGCTAAAGAAACTACTAGACAAAAGCACCTTTCCAGAACTGGGGAACTTTTGTGTGTGTTTTGTAGAAGAAGGTGCTAGATTCGGAGCACACTTCTCGTAAAATGTAGTATAAGTGTAATAAGTTCAGAATAATTTTTAGCTAAAATAAGTCCTGCAACGTGGCCAGTTGGCTCACATTAGCTAAAAACCAATTTACCACCTGATGCTAATATCGTTGGCAGATAACATCTAAAAATCTGATTATAAATTAGGCGATAATCGCTAATAGTACGGAAATCGTTTAAGAGTGGAGCTAGAACGTCACCCCACTACTCAATGTTAATTAATATACGCGAAGCCGCGTGCAGTCAGTCTTTGTTCAACCCCCATAATGTATAATTCTGTAATTGATATATTTGTTAAAATATAAGTAATTATTTTTACCGTGTTACAACTTAATGTTCGGTATTTTATTCATTTACACCGTTTATTAACTAATAACGGCATTTTAATCTACAATAGTATGATACGACTCTGATTATCAGTTAACAAGGAGTATGTCGTACATTAATTTATTAAATCGACGCATATATGAGATAATTTCGCTTGGCATGTCATGTACTCAAGAGGTCTCGAGTAGTCAGCCATTTTGTTGAGGAAAGCGTCGTTTCATTGTTCGAGGAAGATCCTGGTTTGTCGGTCACCTCGATATTTCGTCTGTTCCTGATCCAGTAACCGGCCCAGCTGCAGCCACTAGGAATCTACCACCGCTGGACAACGTTAAAGCACACCGAAGTAGTAGTAGTACCTGTTATAAGTCAGGTGGTATATTGGTAAGACTTGGACGCGGTATTGAACTTACTCTGAGCTGTATTTTTCAATATTTGTATTTGACGACCATTTAGCTCTATTTTTCCAACTAAGCGATCAGCGGAACAGTACGCGGTAAAGGTTGGTTTTGTGTCAGAATTACTACCACCGAGATTCCGCGCCAATACTGGCCCAAGCAGCCCGTCGCCTAGCAACCGCCGAGCTGCCATACTGTTTTCCGTTTGGTCGTTTCTTCACCACCTACTACACCCAAACACAATAGAAAAGTGTAAAATTTTGCTGTTCATTGACAAACAGACATTTAAGTTAACAATGTCACAGTGACATAAATTAATTAATTAACCTGGTTTAATAATAAATATTTAATAAATATAATGTGACATGGCCAAATTTAAAAATGGTAAAAGGAAAAATCTATTGTAGCCAAATGGAAAATTCGGTATTGTTGTCAAAAAATTAACAAAGGACGCTACTACGCGTTATTTAACTTAACATAGGCTGTAGCCACTTGATAAATTAAAAATTGGAAGTTCTATTAATTAAATTATATTTAATAAATACAAAATATACTGCCACGCGTATTGTAAGTATGATTTCATGTTACAGTTAATACTTTTTCTTTTTGTATTTTACTAATTGTTTGTGTAAACACAGGAATGAGAGATTTGAACGAGTGAGATAAAGCCATAAGCGAGAGAAAACAATTACTGATTTGGAAGCAGAAATAATTAAGAAAATATTGGGAACCACCAGTTTCTCATATCAAGGTTTTTTATTTAGATTAAATTATATTGCTCAGTATGGTAATGACAAAGAAATCTCATTTATTAAAAAAACAAAAAAAACTGGAATCATCTGTAAGTACCATTTAATTAATTGATAAGCTATTGCTTGAGTTAGTTAAGTAAGAAGCTAACTCTTGTGTGTATATTTCTGGAACTGTCATTGAATTTAACTTACAAAAAATAGGTAATTCACACACTATCATCTTTTGGTACTATTACTATTACTCTTGTTAAAATTATTTGCAGTTATTATCTATAACTGACAATGCTAATCGACTAGCATTGAGCGCATCGATCTTCGGGCCTAGAGAGAGAGACGAGGAGGGGGTATTTTGGGGAGTCATAAAATAGGTGAGCGATGCGTTGTGTCGGGAGAAGTAGTGAAGTGCTGAAACGTGTATCATCCAAAAGTCCAAGAAGGAAGCCCGGGAGTTCTTCAAGCCAATTTACACCAGGTATTGGATTTTGATAGTGATGAGCCATGGGGTAAATACCCGCTCATTAATGGTACTACTTCTCCTTTTTAATTTAATTTATGGTAATTCAATTGTCTAATAATATTTCGTTAATAATAATTAATTATTTTAATCAATTTAATTCATTAGCTTTGTTAACAATTCCTCCTGGGGATTTTACACCCGAGGAATGTTCTAGACCTCTTGGGGTTAGCAGTCGTGAGTAATTGGATTATAAATATGGCCGGATTAAAATTATTAACATTTCATGATTGGCTAAATTAAATTCATTTGAATTAATAAAATTTAATTAAATTCTGAACATCGAGAATTATTCCAATCAGCAACTCACGATTAGTCAAGCGTCAGTACCCGAGGTCAAGCTAGCTACGCAGTAACGAAAAACGGCGTCCATTTTGAGCGCGCAAATTCTTTGTGAATTTTATGACGCAGTAAATTTATAAAATTAATAACTGGACTATTATTATAAATTACAACAATTGAATTACCATTTAATTAATAATTTTTTGTGTTGATTTATATTTTATTATTTATTGAAAATTATTTAATTAACTTTGGGAAAACTTATATTTACCGGAAATTTAATTATTGAGAAACTGCGACGTATTTAGTAATTTAACACCCGTGGATAATTTTCTGTAATTTATTTTTACCCGGGATGAGTTATTAATTATCTAGTCGACATTCTTATCAGTAAATAATTATTCCACGTGATATTTATTATTGAGAATTAATTTACTAAATCTTGGCGCAGATAAGACGGATATACCCGTAGATAAACTTTAGGCAAGTAATTTTTATATTGAGAAAATCACAAATTAATGATCTAATTTAATTGCCGATTTCTACTTGGGTTGTCTTATATATTGAAATCATGTCCTGGAAAATTTGTCAATAATTTAATATCATATTCCGGTAAAATTCTTAGTGAAACCATTTATCAGTGTGGATTACGTCCGAGAAAATCTAATTAATTTTATAAAGAATATTCTTAGAATTTATTTAATGTGGAGAAATAAGCTCGTGTTAAATTTAGAGGGAAAAGAAGCGTCGGTTTTAAGCCGGAATTTTTAAGAAATAATTTTTACTAATCGTGGAAAATTGTTCATTGTAAATTGCGAGCTAATGACTGAAAATTTTAGTGAAAATTAACGTTGTAACGTTGGAGTTAATTTTGTAATAAATTCTATAGTCAAAAAGTAAAGTAGAGTCAGTGTGTGTGTGAGACGCGTGGGTTATGTGTGTGGAGATCGTGCGGGTTAAGAGTGTGCGATTGTCGGGCAGAAGACTAGCATTGAGTCAAGTGCCGGTTTTAGCCCGAAATCCTCAAGTAGTTATAAGCGGTAGTGTTGAGGCGTGGAGTAGAATTAAGGTTGACTTAGATTTAGTTGAGATTGAGGAGATTAGTAATAAGTCGTTGCATTAAGATAGTTGTAAGTAAGCAAGTGAACGTGCAAGTGCACAAGTTGTTATTTTCTGTTATTGAATAAATGCCGGTCATTTTGTTAAATAAAAATTTATTCATTTTCAGAACACCTTCCTCCACTCTTTCTCCCTGTAGATTACAAGCTCAGCTCTGGTTTCCGGTTCCAGAAACCGCATTGAAAAATGCTGGTGGCGCCCTGGTGAATCTTAGAATCATTTTGTGTATTAAAATTGTTATTGTTTAAATTTAATCAGGGGCCAATGAACGGGAAATAAACCATCCGTTACACATTGTTCGAGGAAGATCCTGGTTTGTCGGTCACCTCGATTATTCGTCTGTTCCTGATCCAGTAACCGGCCCAGCTGCAGCCACGAGGAATCTACCACCGCTGGACAACGTTAAAGCACACCGAAGTGGTAGTAGTACCTGTTGTAAGTCAGGTGGTATATTGGTAAAAATTGGACGCGGTATTGAACTTACTTTGAGCTGTATTTTTCAATATTTGTATTTGACGACCATTTAGCTCTATTTTTCCAACTAAGCGATCAGCGGAGCAGTACGAGGTAAAGGTTGGTTTTGTGTCGGAGCTGAACCCACTTTTCAACGAGTATCGCCACCCACGATTTGCCCTGGGACCATATTCTTTACGCGAATTAAATCAATTTAGCTATTTGTAGCTTTGAAAGCTATCGGCTTGATCCGGCGTAAAATCTAAAGCTACAGGCATCTGGAGCAGCATCGACTCTTATAAGCCACGGCTTTGAGTTGGTTACACTCTGGGTGTAACGGGCGTGTCTTTTCGGCCCAGTTCGTAGAATTTATTAAACTAAAATTTAGATAATTTATTTTGTAATTAATTAATAATTTAATAAACTTAAATAATTTATTCTCGAATGTAAAAATTTGTTCACTCTACGAACAGTCGAGACCAGCCACGTTTCAGTCCTTACACAGCTCTAC
>CAJNRD030001116.1:5995104-6007621 GCA_905319865.3 Cotesia congregata
GATATTTTTGCGAATTTTTATGTTTTCGAGTACCTAAATTACGAATATATTCATGAAAATGCTGAATGTGCTCTTTTTTTTATGATTTTTACGTATCTTATATTTTGAACAATTATCAGCTTGTTAGTATTAAAATTTGTTTTCCCAGTCCTGATTAAGCTTCTGCGCAACTTTTTTGTGCATACAAACATCACTTGATCTCCACTCTCAGACTCCTTGTTCCGCAAAACAGCTGATAACTCAGTTATTTGATAATATTGAAGTACTTACACGTGAATCTGGTTAAGTTGTCATATGTTAATATTTTGATTCAATTGCTGAGTGTTCATTCTAATATATTTGTCTTGTCTTTTTAAACATGAGTTCGTCACGAATAAAGTGTAAATATAGTAGTGATTTATTTTGTTGTATTTGTGGTATTTATATATTAAAAAAACAAAAACGACATATCACAGACTTTGTTAAGGAGACTTATGCTGAATATTTCGGTTTTAAAATGGACAAATTAGATGAATCATGGGTTCCGAATAAAGTTTGTATTTCCTGTGTTGAGTCTTTGCGGTTGTGGGAAAAAGGAGAACGTTCTGGATTAGACTTTGGTGTTCCTATGATCTGGATGGAGCCTAAGAATCATGTTGATGATTGTTACTTTTGCGTAGTAGATGCTAAAGGTTTTAATCGAAACCAAACGTGGAGATATCCAGACTTACAGTCTACAAAATTTCCTGTTTTACACAGTGAAACTCTCCCTCGGCCTGTTTACGTTTAAAAAAGGATTCGCATGTTCTCAGAAACAATGATGTTGCCGAATTCACAGAAATCGAAACAGTCTACTAGTGGAAGTGAATGGGAGGGTGAAACATCTACGCCAAAGTTATTTTCTCAAAATGAACTCAGTGATTTGATACGGGATCTAAATTTATCAAAACAGGAATCAGAACTGTTAGCGTCAAGATTGAAAGAAAAAAATTTATTTGCACCAACAGTAACAATTACAACATACAGAACGCGAGAAAGTTAGCTATTACAATTTTTTGATGAAAATGGAGGACTGGTATACTGTTCTGATATTGCGAAGCTGCTTTTAGACATGGGCTTGGAAGAATACAAACCTACTGAGTGGCGTCTTTTTTATTGACAGCTGTAAAAGAAGTTTAAATTGCGTTTTACTGCACAATGGAAATAAATTTGCATCATTTCCAATTGCCCATTCAACAAAACTCAAAGAAGGATATGAAAATGTAAAATTAGTTTTAGAAAAAATTAAATACTCGGAGCATCAATGGCCGATCTGTGTAGATTTGAAAATGGTTAATTTTTTACTTGGTCAACAAAGTGGATACACGAAATACCCTTTCTTCCTTTGTATGTGGGACAGTAGAGCAAAGCAACTTCATTGGGAACAAGATGTTTGGCCTGCGAGAAATTCTCTAACTGTCGGTAAAGCCAATGTCATAAGGGAACCGTTGGTGAACAGAGACAAAATCATACTTTCACCATTACATATTAAGTTAGGAATGGAAAAGCAATTCGTTAAAGATTTGGACAAGGAAGGGGATTTTTTTAAATACATTTGTCGAAAATTTCTGAAGCTTAGTATGGAAAAGTTGAAAGGTGGAATATTTGATGGTCCTCAAATACGGCAATTGATAAAAGTCGCAGATTTTATTAAAGTTATGACTGTTCCGGAAAGTGAAGTTTGGGAAAGTTTTGTGTTGGTAGTCGAAAATTTCCTAGGTAACCATAAAGCACCAAATTATGAAGAAATTGTACATAATATGCTGACAAACTTTCAGACTCTAGGAGCAAATATGAGTATCAAGTTACACTATCTCCGCAATCATTTGGATAAATTTCTAGATAATTTAGGAAATTATAGTGAGGAACAAGAAAGCGGTTCCACTAGGATCTGAAAGTAATGGAAGAAAGATATCAGGGTCGATGGGACTGTTATATGATGGCAGATTACTGCTGGTCTTTAAAAAGAGATTGTCCCCGGGAAAATTATAAAAGAAAAGCTCTTAAAAGGCGTTTTATGATAATATAACATATTTTCCAAATTTTCCTCTCTATTTACTTCGATATATCATATTTTTATCCAAATAAAACTGACATTAAAAATATATCTGTTATTTTGTTTCTCGTTTTCCGATTTTTGTAATGTAAAATAAAAATAAGTATTTAAAAAAAAACGAAAGCAAATCTTACAAAATCATTCATAATTTCATGAATTGTGAGTATAAATATATCCAAAATCAATCTTATATCTAGGGCAACAAAACCACTGTAGACCAGTGTTATTAATAAATTTCTATAAATAAATTTAAATAATAAAAGATAGAAATAATACTCGTAAACTGCTTAATAAGTCAAAGTTTTTATTACGGAATGTATGATATTTTTGCTGACAAGAGATGCACGTGTGAGTTCCGCATGATGCGAGCCACCCCTCGAGTAACGAAACGTCAGTGGATTCTTTATTCTAAAATTAGACTACGGAAAGAAAGATATGCTAGAAATTCAAGAAGATAGTGGACAATAATATTGTTTAATATTTTGAAAGTGCGATAACTCCTTTCATTTTCTTTTTATAAAATTAAAAAAAAATTTTTTAATTTTCTGTGTAGGTTATAGAAAAGAATCGATTAAAAAAAAAAACATGGATAAATAAGTAAAAAGAAAAATTTTAAGCAAAAAAAAAACTATCTGTAGAATTGATGGTAGATATAAAAAAAAATGTAAAATATCAAAACTTAGAAATTAAATAAAATTAAACTCGAATTACTTAAACAGTGAAATGTACTTGATTTTAATAAGAGACAGAAACATATCGAAAAAAATAAAGATAAAATATTTTCAGAGATTACAAATTTGTCAAATGAATGTTAAATAATTTCGTTCTCGAAATTCCACCGCTGCCACCAGTATTCTTTATGTTTTGTCCAAGGGCGTTTAAGTGGTAGCGTAAACGGTGGAGGTTTGGACTAACGGTTTGAATAATACGCAACGGAGTTTCTAATTCCGTTGTTTTAATTATTTATGTGGGACGTTTTAACGGACGAATTTACTACGCATTCGTTTGAGACTTGATATCGAAAATAGATCTACTTACTTCTGAAAAATAATCCTTTAATACTGGATCTGTGAGTCCGGGGCTGCTCGAAGCGTCTTTTTCTTTGTAACGCAGGTGGTTAGCCCCGTCCAATTGGTCACCCTTTCCTCTTTTAAAAAGGGTGCCACTGGGATTTTAGACACGGTGTCCCAGAAACCGGGGTAGCATGAGAAGGGAAAAGTCGGGTCGTGAGAAAATCGAGAGAGGATTGTAAATTATTACCGAGAATCAATTATTCAATTTTAATAAAAATTTATTCAATTTTAAAAATAAATTTTAAAATTAACAATCAACAAAATTGTTTAACAATGAAAAAAAATCTTAATAATTAAACTTGAGAAATTCTCGCTTAGTCTATAATTTACTCACGAAAATCTTATCATAAATCAAATTTTAATGCAATTTATTTCATATAAACCTGACGTTAACTATGTCAACATGACAATAACTAACATTTTCTCTACTCAAAATAAATTCTACTAAATTTTTCTTGTCTTCCAGACGAAATCTATCATTTCAACTTAACTAAAATAGTCCACTGGACTCTAACTCAATTCCCCAAAATTCTCTTATTTCTCATACTTTCTTAATTACTAGTCAACTTCCAATCTTATCATTAGGGCCAGGAAGTTGGCGTTTTTTCTTTATTCAAATTTTAGGTTAAACATATGAATGCTCAATTAATCAACTGCGAAAGTCCTGGCCCTACTTATCATAGTTCACAAAATGTTCGCCGAATAATTCTTCAATACAACATTCTGTTCTACTAAATTACTTTATTACTAAATTTCTTGACTAAATTCATTAACCAAATTTCTTAACTAAATTCATTAATCAATCTTTTAAATAAATTCATTAATCAAATCTACTTAAACCAGTGACGTTAGCCGAGTCGTCTAAGGCGCATGGCTTGTAGAAAACTCGGACTAACTTACCGGCCAGGCGTGGGTTCGAATCCCAAGCTGGTCTTAGAAACCAACTTGGTTGATATTCGGCCCTTGCCGCGTAGGTTAAGATTTACACAACCCAAAAAGACCCCAACGTACTACTCCCAACAGTTAAAGTCGGCGATATGACCACAGCAGTTAAAACCGACTCTAAACAATAATTAATTAAAAAAAAAAATCTACTTAACTAAATAAATTCACTAAATTTATCAAATGCCTTCAGTAAATTAACTAAATAAATTTAATTCAGCCCACTGGCCTAGATTCAATTTTCTACAAAAATTTCTAAATATCAACTGTTATAATCTTAAACGTCTCTTCAAAATTCTCAGTCATAGAAATTTCTAGAATGACCTTCACTATTTGAATTGCACAGTATTATTTATTCTTCAGATTTTAATCTTGAAAATTCGTACTAAAGTTAAATTATTATAGCCACCAGGCCTATAATAAATAATTAATGAATTTTCTACCATTAAAGTAATAATAAAATCCATTGTCGTAAATAAATACCCAGCGACAGAACTAATTCATTGACCTTGACGAATGAATTACTTAGATAAAACCAACTAATGTAAAATGGCTACTCGAGACAATACAATAAATCTTTCTAAAGTTCCATTTCAATTATTTTTGGCTCTTAATTAAATTGATTATCAAATTTAGCCTAAACTAATTGAAAATAGCTGGAGTCCAAGTTGCTTGTCCCACGGTGAGCTTAAGTCCCAGTAGAGAAAAATTGGCGGGATCGGCTGCACGGCGTTAGCTGGCTCTTCAATGTCTCAGTTTTTACAGGGTGAATTTACCTCGACTTCCGAATAAATCCTTCGCACTTCAATCTGTTAATTTAGCTCAATAAATACTACGAATAAGACAAAGCCGCCAGCCTACAGGCCTAACGATGGAATATTTTCTCGAAACAAACTTAAGACACTAGATTTCATCGCTTCGTTCCTCTCGTGAAGCCTTATTAAATAAACTACTTACTTTTTTAACCGATGAACAAAATCCCCACGTTGTACACAGCTCGCTCTCCAGAATTATAAAAGAAAAAGTCCTCTTGTCACTGCGACCGGCGTTTTTATAACCTCGCTCTCGGTGTTCTCGAACTTTTCCATTGTCTCGCTCCCACGCTTCATTTTCCGGGGACAGTGGTGGGGACTTAGCGATCAATACGACCCGGTGACGAGTCATACAACTACTACGAGTCGTACAACTACTTAGTCATGCTCGGAAGGTAAGTAGTAGCTCCTACTCACAGCGACACGATATAATAAAAAATTTAGTCCCCGCAGGAATTCAAATTCCTTGTCACACCTTGATTGAGTTCTTTGGTTGGTTCTGGCAGCGGTAGAAAAAGAAGAAGTGCACATGGAAGAAGAAATCTCTGAAGATTCAAATTCTGAAGATGAAAATTCTGGGGATGAAGATAGCATGCAACGTAGAAAAACAATAGATCCTGAAACATTTAACATAGCAGAACTCAATGATCTTATGCGAGATTTAGGATTGCTTAAGGACAGAGCTGAATTACTGGCGTCAAGACTGAAAAGAAAAAATTTGTCAGCTCATGGAGTATCGTCCTCCTTCTATCGTACTAGGGAAAAAGAGATCCGGAAATTTGTTACAAAAGACGATGAAAACTCGATAGTATTTGTATACTGTTCCAATGTTAAAGGCTTGGTTAATGAATTGAAGCCTAACATCTATCAAGACGATGAGAGGAAAATCGTTGTAGATTTATTCATTAGGATTCTCAAAACTGTATTGCTTCATATTGGGAACAAATTAGCGCCGATCCCAATAGCTCATTCGACTGAACTTAAAAAGACCTACGCTAACTTACAAATTGTATTGGATGAAATAAAGTATTCTGTTTAAAGTTAAGAGAAAACCCGAGCGACACCTCGGTTATGAATTTTAATTAGTAAATAATGATAAATAGAATATGTGGCGCCACCTATTGATCTTTATGATTACTCTAAGAAACATCAATTGCGCTTTCGCTTAGCTCGCGCCTGCGCTTAGCTCGCGCCTGCGCTTAGCTCCCAGCTGCGCCTAACTCATGTCTGCACCTAGAAACATCTTGTAAAAGAAAAGTTTGGATCAAAATTCTTAATTTTGGCTAAATATTAATCTATATATATTAGGGTGTTTTAAAAAAAGACGAATTTTTTTTCTTTTGGTATCTAAAAATTGATAGTATACCTAAAAACAAAAATTTTGGCGCCCATGTGAGCTCTTAATATCAATAGTAAGATTTGCCTGTATCCATTTCTTTATTTTCCATTTAAATAACACGGGAAAAACTGTTTTTAATTTTTTAATTTTTATTACTTTGGAACGGTTCATTGTAACAACAATCTAAAAAATGATATTTGTAGGAAATTTTGAGCTCTACAAAAAACGTCTCAAGACCAAAGTTCCTCAGATGAACGGCTTCAAAGATATTCGCGGTCAAAGATAACACTAATAAAAAATTTCAAATATTTTCCAATAAAACTACAAAAAAAATATCGTATGCTATATTTTTATTATTTTTTATGTAAAATTACTTTAATTCTGTTAACAAACCTGAGATTGTAAACTTTTTTTTTTTACTAATTAATTCAATACTTAACTCACGAAATGCACTAATATATAAATATAATAAACGTTAAAAATATCTTATAAATGATTTTTTGGTCTCTTTTATAACAAATTTATTTTTTTCTTTACTAAATATTAAGAAATTTAATTGAACAATTAATTCTCTATATCAAAAAACTATATTTACAACTTGTTACAACAATTTTTCAACTTGAAAATATTACAGTTTTATAAAATTACTTTTATTGCAATTAGGATATTGTTTTCTATGTTCTGTCACTACTTGCAACAAATATTGAAGCTGTTCTTCATCTTTCGTTAAGCATCGATTATACTGCTCTATCAATGCCACGCCGCGTTCTGCTACATCATTCACAACTTGATGTTTCCCGAAATACTCCAAGTTTTCTAAGAAATTCGGATTCTGAGGCCACAAAGTAACATCCTCATCAATGAACTCATA
Source organism: Cotesia congregata (assembly GCA_905319865.3). NCBI lineage: Eukaryota > Metazoa > Arthropoda > Insecta > Hymenoptera > Braconidae > Cotesia > Cotesia congregata. The sequence continues at coordinate 6,002,216 of CAJNRD030001116.1, forward strand.
CGACAAATCAAACGATTCAAATATATCAATCGATCTCATAGACACAAATTGACTAAGATCTTTATTTAATAATGACTCTTAATTTTTCTTATCTATTATAAAGCGATTTGTTGTGGTTTCATTGGCTTTACAGTTTTTAAGAGCATGAACTATTCTTTTTTTTGTTCCAACTGAAACATTTTTATCAAAGATAGATAAAACAGACAGCTCGTTGTTTAAATACCACAAGTGATCGGCTAATTTTTGTGAGCATGTCTGTGAAAGATTATTATTAAATCTTTCATATGAAATTAATTTTTTAATCAAAGTAAAATCATTATTAGGTGCTGTTATAGCACACGTCGCAGTAAACCAAGCTTTTAAATAGAATATTATGATAAATAAACAAAGTTCTCGTAATCCATCTATTTCCGATTAAGTAAGATGAAATTCATTTCTGAATAAAAAAATTTTTAAACTATATATTGCTTTAGTCATCCACTTTGCATGATGAACCGCTCCAGGATGCTTACATGTAATATTTGTGGTAGTAGTACCCAAAAATATTAATGATAATTCCAAAAGTTCACGGTAATCGTCTCGACAATGATCCATCTACAAAAAAAGTTAAAAGTCAAAATGAAATTGATTATATCGCAATTTCAAAGTTGAGAAGACTAATTATTATTAACTGATGTGAGGTAAAAGTTGTAAAATATTTTACAAACACAATTTTAATCGTTAAAGATGATTAAAAGTATTACAGTCATGTGAAACTGATTTTCAATATTTTTAATCACGACGGCAAGTTAATTAATCAGAGTAAAATTGATAATTATACTGAACTTTATACATTTTTCTCTTCCACTTTAACATCAGTTAATAATTCTTCAGCGCTGGATTAAAAAATTTTACTTCTATTTGATTATTAACGAATTTCAAAATCTCATCTTTGATTGGTGTTATTACTTCGAAAACTTTTTTGTCACAAATACCAGCCGTAAAGTTTGATTGGTCAATTTCATCCCACTTTTTTTTAAATCTCTGATAAATTGGAACGTTTGGGCCAGACGAAGCAGGCCAGTATACTTCAAATGCACTTCGAAGAACAATTTCAAAAATATGGTGTCGGCATGGCAAGTACAACAGTTTTCTACTAAGAGCCTTTTCTACTAATACACACGCACCATTTCTGATTCCTGAAAAAATAAAATAAGAATTGCTAGTGAAGTATCGATTTTTTAGAGTAGTACGGAGAAATCTTTTCAATTTGAAAAAAAAAATAACTCATAACTTGAAAATTAATGGTTAATATTAAAAATCTGATTCGATTTAGCATTTAAACATTACGGTAATCAACCATGTTATATTTTTTTTATTAATAAGTTATTTACCCGTATTTGACGCCGTAGTATCAGAATACAATGCTTCGATGTTGTCAGTATTAATATCCCATTGTTTTACTGTTTTAATAATAGCTGAAGCTTGGTTTTGTCCAGTCCCAGATTTTAGTTTAGGAACTCCTAACAGTTGAAATTTACCTGATGATGATAAAATAATCGGAAGCCGGTCAACTCGTTCTGTACCTGTAATATGTGATAACAGTTTTCCATCAAAATGTAGTACATAATTGTCAGTTTCCAGATTAGTCTTCAGATTTAACGCCGCTTCTTTCCGTAATTTTTCCCTTGCTCGGTGAATAGTCACATGACTAAAGTTTACGCTTGCACAATCAATATTCAAGCTAGATAATAAAGCAGCAATAATGTAAGTCGCTATCCTACTAGTCACGTTAGCTCTATCCAAAGCCGCAGCAAGTTCTGGTGTCATTATATCAATTTTTGGAACTTGTTGTTTTGGCATTTCATCTTTATAATCAGAGAATAATCTCGTATAAACGAGAAGTATTACTTTTTAAAGATTTCTGGGATAATTTAGATGTATAACGATATTTCATGATTAGCAACATCATCAGTCTCAACTGCACAATAATAGTTAACATTGTCATTATCAAACTCTCCGACATTATTATTACTATCATTACCATTATTATTATAGTTGTAATCATTGCTATCAATGTTCTCTTCATTATTATTATCACTATTATTGTTATTATTATCATAATTGCTAATATCAACATCCATGTCTTCGACATCTTCTAAAATTGGTTGAGAATTATATGAAATAAAACCACGTCGACTGGAAGATTTTTGTCCCAAATAAAATAATCTTTTTTCTTTGTCCAGTATATTTAAAACATCTGAATGAGCTACATCAAATAGTTTATTTAATTCATCCTGAAAAACGGATTCCTTTTTTTTTGAGACTTTGACTTTTTCATTTTACGGTTTTTTTGTAAATTCTTCCATCGATTGTGATTTGAGGTTAGTTTCAAAAAAGCAGATCTTTTCTCTTTTGTCGGGATTTGTGCCGCACACCAAATTTCAAAAACTTTGTCGATAGTGATTGATATACTTTCTTTAACTGAAAAATTTTTCGTATCAAGATAATAAAATAAAAGCGATATAACCTCTTTCAGAGAGGGTAATTTTTTTCCAACTAATTCACTTAACACATCACCAATCAAGTACACTGTTTTCACCATTATGGTCACAAAATTTATAACTAATATATTTCAACTAATTAAATTAATAATATAACGGATTGAAAAAACAGTCAATATCAATGAACAAAGACAATGACGAGAAGATATAGTAAAGCGTTGAGAGCAAAGCAACTAAATGAAGTTAGTACCGAACAACCAGGATTACCAACACAGAGCTTATTTGCTACAACACTCAAATTAAATGAGTATAATACTCTGTACCGGCAGAGCTAAATAAAGCTCTGTTGATATTTTTCAATTAAAAAACATTTGATCAAGTTTTATAGTAGATTTAATTGATTTAACGTATTTACAGAATTTTCATATTATTTTGAATAATATGCAATGATGAGTGTTTGGTGAGTTTGTGTAATAAGGAACTTTACATTTTCCTCTTACAAAAATTTATAAATTTTATAAAATATAAAATAAATTTGTTATAAGACCAAAAAATCATTTATGTGACATTTTTAACGTTTATATTTATATCTTAGTGCATTTCGTGAGTTAAGTATTGAATTAATTAGTTAAAAAAAGTTTACAGTCTCAGGTTAACAGAATTAAAGTAATTTTACATAAAAAATAATAAAAATATAGCATATGATATTTTTTTTGTAGTTTTATTGGAAATTATTTGAAATTTTTTATTAGTGTTATCTTTGACCGCGGATATCTTTGAAGCCGTTAATCTGAGGAACTTTGGTCTTTAGACGTTTTTTGTAGAGCGTAAAATTTCCTACAAATATCATTTTTCAGATTGTTGTTACGATGAACCGTTCCACAGTAATAATAATAAAAAAATTAAAGTGTGTGTGTGTAGTAGTAGTGTGTGTGTTGTGTGTGTGTGTGTTGTGTGTGTGTGTGTGTGTGTGTGTGTGTGTGTGTGTGTGTGTGTGTGTGTGGGTGTGTGTGTGTGGGTGTGTGTGTGTGGGTGTTTGTGTATGTAAACCTCTTGTAACTTTTGAACGGCTTGACCGATTTCATCGCGGTTTGTGTCATTCAAAAGGGCTTCGTCAAACTTGGATTTCCTGTAAGTTGGAACTAATTCGAATCGGTAAATTTCGAGAATTTGCAAAAAAAGTTGTTTTTTTTTTCATTTTTTCAAAATATCTCCGAATTGGCTAAGCTGATCGACCTCAAAGTCATCAGCTCTTAACCTTGAAAACCCGCATCGGTCGCCACCAAGTGCGTCAAAATCAGTTGATGCGTTCGTGAGATATCGTTGTCGAAAAAAATCGAAAAAAGTGTTTTTTGTAAGAACTCCGAAATGTTCCATCAGATCAATTTTGTTGTTCCAAATTTTTTATAGAGCTCAGAAAACTACATCGATCGTCGCCAACCGCGTAAAAATCGGTTGATTCATTCAAAAGTTATAGCAGTTTGACAATTAAAAAAATCGTGTTTCATCGAACTTTGATAAGACTTTTGAGCTCGAAGAGCTCAAAAGCATAGGAAAACTATCTCTTTGAGTTCGGAGAGCTCAAAGTTACACATAAATTGTATTTTTGAGCTGGAAGAGCTCAAAAACGTCATGAGTGCAATTCTAAGCGCCTTGGTATGGATTTAGCAGGAAGTTGAAGGGATGGCCTTCAGGGTCAACCGTTTTCCTAATTTTTTAAACAGCTTTCGGCGTCATTTTTTTAGTTTAACAGGATATCTCTGCAACTTCCCGCTGATTTCAAATGCAATGTGCTCCAACTTTCATGTATTATGATGCAATAGATAGATTTCTGTGAAATCTATCTATGAAAAACACAAATACACCATTCTGTAGTTGAAGATTTCTACAAAAATACATAGGCTTACTTGAATCTCAAATTATTAACATATATCGACTGAAGCTGAAATAAGTAATAAAAGTTTCAATTCAAATGTATTAATTTACTATGTTTGCGATAAATTCAAAGTGTTTCATATAATTTAATTTCTAGCTTTTATGCCTGAAATTCTTAAACTTAAAATGAAATAAAAACAGTAAGCTGAAGTATATCTGTTAATAGTTCTTTTTCTATAAAATTGCCTTTTTATCGCTTAGGTACTTTTTATTAATACTGTACTATTTCCTCATTTTGAATCGTTTGAATAACTTATTTATCGTATATTTTATGTTATGGATAAGAAATAATAACATATTCGAAAATCTATTTTACTGCTTACCTTTCAAATGCGTAGTGCCTCTCCTCAAATCTGTAACGTTAAAGTCTCAGTTATTTTACAAATTCACTTTCAATATTTTTTTACAAGAAACTTAAATATCACATTTGAAGGAATAGTCAAAATATTTCAGTTAATAAGACTTCATAGCACGTATTTGAAAATTTTTCTACACATTTTTGAAGTTAGAAATGTAAAAATCTTGTAGATAAAAGAAATTAGAGTACAAACTGAATCTCTCAGTGTTTGTTTTAATATCGCGTTATTTCATTCAAAAATCATTGTGAAAGCAACAACAAAACTTTTTTCTTAAGGTAACTGGATCCTCTGAAATTTGTCTGTTCAATAGTTAAGCGTTTCGTTAGTATACGTTTTAAGGGATTATATGGGTTTACTCCGATAAGAAAATCTTACTTTCAACAATTTTTAACTTCCCGCGAAGTTATTGTTTTTACCCCGTTTTTCGAAAATCGAGTTTTCATCAGATCTCGATGATTTGAGGTCCTAGAAGACTATTCCCGCGATGGTGTGTATGTGTGTGTGTGTGTGTGTGTGTGTGTGTGTGTGTGTGTGTGTGTGTGTGTGTGTGTGTGTGTGTGTGTGTGTGTGTGTGTGTGTGTGTGTGTGTGTGTGTGTGTGTGTGTGTGTGTGTGTGTGTGTGTGTAGTA
>CAJNRD030001116.1:6013000-6032430 GCA_905319865.3 Cotesia congregata
TTGTTGTTACGATGAACCGTTCCAAGATAAATAAAAATTCAAAAAATTGAAAAAAAATTTTTCCCGTGTTATTTAAATGGAAAATAAGAATGGATACAGGCAATCTTACTATTGATATTAAGAGCTCACATGGGCGCCAAATTTTTGTTTTAGGTATACTATCAATTTTGACACCAAAGAAAAAAAATCGAATCTTTTTGAACTTACCTAGTGTGTGTGTGTGTGTGTGTGTGTGTGTGTGTGTGTGTGTGTGTGTGTGTGTGTGTGTGTGTGTGTGTGTGTGTGTGTGTGTGTGTGTGTGTGTGTGTGTGAGAGAGATTTTTACATTTTAGATTTGAATGATTCATTTTAAAAGATCAATGGGTTCACTTATACTCTCGCTTGTGTATGTGTCTACAAACTAGAGAGTTATATGTGTGTACTATTGAAGGTTTTTTTCTGGCTCGAAATTTTCTACCTGGAAGATTCTCTTATTTACTACAGACATACAGTAAATTTTTCTTACTGTGCTTACAGATAACTAACAACGCCGAAAAATAACCGAAAGCAGTGTAGAAATAAAACGAAGCAGCCACACTGGAGATTGTTGTAGCTATTGCACCGGGACCTGAGTACGAATTGGAAAACATCCGAAGTCTCCAGGAATTCTATAACAATCCCAGGTATCGAAAATTAACCTCTGCGACATAAACTGCGCTGCTCGAGGAATTACTATGCATTGGCCAGGTTCCTTCTTCCAATCACGATTAAATAATTATTGAATTTATTTATTAACTAAATTTTTAATTCGAGGTTAAGACCAATTAAATTAAAAGTTAAGATTAACAATAAAATTTCGAAATTAAAATTAAATTATAATTAATAGTAAGACTAAAATTAAGACAATTTAAGTTAAAATTTTAAAATAAGATTTATAATATTAAAATTAATAATTAAGTTGAAATCAAGCTAATGGTTAAAATTAAAAGTAAAATTTGTCAATCAAAATTAAATATTATAACTGTTACGTTCTTGCAAATTTTAAATTAATTTTTAATTTTATAAATTAATATTTAAATCAATTAATTATTATCCGAGAGATTTCGTAACGGAACTAAATAGTCTAAACAACGGACTAAATAGTCTACGTTGTGGGATTTGGACTGCGTTGATGTTCACATGGGGTAACCTGAGATGCAACGTTGCTAAAATCTGTTATTAAAACTCTTTATAATTATCAGTCGATATGCATTCTGTCTTCAGACTTCATTTGAAGCAGTCAGTCCGAGGACTTAACAGAGGAGCAATCTCTGCTAATCCGAGGCTGAGCCTGCCAATTCCTTATTAATAAATTTTTGTTAATTGTAAATCAATTATGGAAACTTATTAAAACCTTAACCCAGGGTGTGAGTGCTTATCAGCTGTTCCAGCCTGGTGAAATCGCCCAGAGCGCTAGCCAGTGTTCAGGCTTTCTATCCATAACCTACCTGAGGGCAGGTAAATTGGAAGTTATATCAAAAACTTATAAATTTAAATTTTCAAAGCTACTGCTTCGCGGAGTAAACCAGTGACACGACCCACCTGGAATCTATCGATATCCTAACGAGGTCAAAACCTGAAGATTTTATAAAAAACAATTTTATTTTTATCTGGGAAAAAACCTTGAATTTTCCCAGACGTAACATAATTACGATTAAAATTAACCCTTTAGAGTCAGAGGATCTTGAAACGTCTTCGCGTGAGAGTAGTGGGGAGAGCGCAAATCCATAGTAAGACCCAAGAGTGGGGTTTCAAGGTCAGACTCGAAAGGGTTAAACCAAAGTTAAATTATAGTTATTTATGCTACATGTGGGATAAGTAGCAAATAATCGGACAGTCGTGTTGTTGCGACATGAGCGTAAGGTTTATGGGGCATTAGTACACGGTGAGAAATTTCCAATGAATTTTACTATGGGCGCATAGTAAAATTCATTGGAAATTTCTCACCGTGTACTAATGCCCCATAAACCTTACGCTCATGTCGCAACAACACGACTGTCCGATTATTTGCTACTTATCCCACATGTAGCATAAATAACTATAATTTAACTTTGGTTTAACCCTTTCGAGTCTGACCTTGAAACCCCACTCTTGGGTCTTACTATGGATTTGCGCTCTCCCCACTACTCTCACGCGAAGACGTTTCAAGATCCTCTGACTCTAAAGGGTTAAATTAGCTTGAGCTTAAATTAATAAAAATATAACTTTACAGTTGCCATAATCTGATCGAGATCCAAAATCACTATTGCGACCATAATCGTTATTTCTTCCATAATCAGCTCCTCCAGGGCCATAGCCAACGGCGCCAGTATTTGGACCATATCCACTGACCAACTCGCCTACGGCTCGTAGCGACATCTACCACACTCGTCTTCATACACGCTGAGAAATTTCCAATGAATTTTACTATGCGCCCATAGTAAAATTCATTGGAAATTTCTCAGCGTGTATGAAGACGAGTGTGGTAGATGTCGCTACGAGCCGTAGGCGAGTTGCGACAACCACATGAGTCTTCATACGAATGTCTCATAAACCTTACAGCGAATGTCGTAATCACGACTGTCATATTTGCTATTTATTCCACCTGTAGCATACAATACTTTTTACAACTACTGCTCTGGAAGTTGAATTTGAGAGGAATATAATAAATAATTTTTTTTAATTACCCTTTTTTTTTGCGTTTAACACAGTTGCATTGCGACATAAATAAATGAGGGTTAGGACTGATCGTTGTTTTTAGTGTATGAATTCACATGAACGATGAAAAATAAATTACCATCGCGGCATCAGATGGCGTTTCAGTAGTCTCTAGTAAAATAAAAACGACGGACTGAGTCAAACACAGATTGTGTTCGAGGAGTTATATTTCTATAGTAGTATAGTTTAGGCGGAATCCGTGTAGTTATGTGGTCTTAACCGAACATGTGCGTTTATGAAACACATATAGTCAAGTATGCGACTATTGTGTACTTCGGAGACGACATACAGCGCTCGAAAAGTCAACTTCCAGAGCAGGCGTTGTAAGAAAATAATATAAAATTTTCTAAAGTTAAAATTAAAATTAATAACTAAGATCAATCTCTAAAATTAAAATAATTCTAAAAACTAAAAGTAAAATTTCAGTGAATAATTATTGAAAAAATTATGATAAAATTTTGACCTTGGAAAATTTAGCGAAGCTAACATTCCTACCTCAAATCCACTCTGGAATTTAAGATGGACGCTAAGCCGAATTCTCAGGCAGATTAAATTCAATTTTAATAAATCAAAACTTTTCGGTTTCAAAAAAACTATTGTGATAAATTAATAAGAGACAAGATTCAGAAATTAAATTTAATTATTTATCGAAGTCATGGTTAGGAACCGGGAAAATTTGGATTTGATTCCCAGGAAGGTTATTGTGAGTTGCGAATATTAAGTAATATTGTTAATTAGAAATAAGTGTGATAATGGGTAAATTGTTTTATTAAAAAGTGTGTGTGTGTGTAAAAATATTTTACATTATACACTCCTCGTTCGCGGGCTGTCAAGGAGGTTAATATCAGCGGGTTGTCGACTAGGTTCATGGTATCCTCCTCTGTCCTAGTCGACTTCAGGTTCTTTAGTTCCGTAGTGAAGGTCCGGGCGACAGCGAAAGGGCTAAGGACGGTTTGAACCATCAGCAGGGGTCCGGGCGACCACCCAAGGTCAGATCTAGAGTCATAGAACGTAAGGGTCTATACTGCAATATAGACGCTCCGTAAGAGGGTACCGTCAGGATTAAGACATTTTGATATTGTAATAGAGTGTGTGTGGATTATTATTTTGAAACATTGTAAAATTAGAGGAATAAATTTAAGATTTAAATTAAAATTAATTGTTATTATTTTTGTCAAGCCTAGTCATAATTTTCTCTCAACCCTTTAATATCTCTCTTGCTTGGACCAGTTCTGGGAACCGTGATAAAAATTCCAGTGGTGTCCTTAAATTTAAAGTTTATAAAAGAGGTGACTAAGCGACAGGAATAACCCGTTACAGTCTTTTATTTAATACATGAAACAAGAATCTGGACGTTGAAAAAAAAATTGAAACTTGGATTTTTGGCAACAATAAAAAAATTAGGATGACGGTTGACCCTAAAGGCCATCCCTGCAACTTCCCGCTCATTTTGTACTTAAGCGCTCAAAACTACACATTACGTTTTTGAGCTCGAAGATTGAGCAAAAAGATATTATTTTTGTGTCAATTTGAGCTCTTCGAGCTCAAAAATCTAACAGCAGTTTGATAAAATACGATGTTTTGAATTTTCAAACGGCAATAACTTTTGAATGAATGAACCGATTTTCACGCGGTTGGTGGCAATCGACGCAGTTTTTGAAGCTCCATGAAAAATAATCAAGTTTAAATCGATCAAGCCATGAATTTCGAAGTAATTCCGAAAAAACACTTTTTTCGGTTTTCTTTCGACAACGATAACTCACGAACGAATCGACTGATTTTGACCAGGCTTGCGGTGATCGACGTGGTTTTATAATCTTAAGAGCTGATTATATTTTGGAATTGATCGGTGAAGCCACTTAAAAGTAATTCCAAAAAAACCTCATTTCAAAAAATTTTTTTGGAGTTTACTCCTTAAGAATCGATTTTCATATATAAGGCGCCCGGTATGAGAAAAATTCGAGGAGTAAAATCTACTGATGAATGACCTCGTTACGTTTTTGGTGCGCAACCTCTTCTGCGCTCCTTTCACTTTTCAAGCGTGAACACTAAGACGTACATAAAGTATGCTGCTGGGCAGCTTAGCCATGTAAGCATTGTGTGTATATAATATACCTGGGGGAGGATGGGGCAAACTGGCCACCCTTGGGCAAAGTGGCCACTCTCAAAAATTTAATCAAAAAATACTTTTTTCGTTTTTCGTCAAATTATCATGAATTTGGCGTATTTATGCATTTTTGAGCCGATTCACGATGTCTGGGGTACAAAATACCACTTAGAAAAATCATTTCAAAATATCTTTTATTATCGGGAAATTATATAATTATTCTTTAGAATGAATTAATTTCCTAAAATTTATTTAGAATCACTTGGGTTACCTAGATAAAAAGGGCCACCCAACAAACATTAAAAAAAAATTATTTTTAACATATTAAAAAAACTTTCAGTTGGAAAAATGACTGTTTTGAAAATTTGTCAAATTTTTCTCTTGAGGTTGTACTACTGGTCAAAGAATTTCCATTCAGAATTGAATGAAAATTTAGCATATTGGTACATTATATTAAAATAATATTCCCAATAAAATTCTGAATAGCCTTGGAGAACCAATAAAAAAATATTGAGCTTTTATGATTTTAATGTTAAATATGACTCTTATGACTAGGGCCAGGACTTTCGCAGTTGTTTAAATGAGCATTCATATGTTTAACCTAAAATTTGAATAAAGAAAAAACGCCAACTTCCTGGCCCTACTTATGACAAATGTCAGTTTTTTTAAGGCATTGAAAAAGATTTAAATTGATAAGTATATTAATATTTACTTTGCATGGGTCGAACAGTTTCTTACCTTATGGAGTTTTCTCTCCTTAAGAATCAATTTTTCATATTTATGCTCGGGGTATGAAAATTTATGGGAGTAAAATCAAACGTTAAATGTTAAACGTTATGCATTACAAGCTACAGTGTAGTCTAGTCAACATGCGCCTATTAGGTTAGAATTTTTGACCTACCTCGGAAAATTATGATTAAAGTGTCATTCGATTTGTCATCGCATCTAGAAGCTTTTTAATAAATTTGGAGTAGCGCTTGTAACAATTACCGAAGATATAAACAATTTAGTAAAATAAAAATGGGTTTTGGTTTTTGTTAATATCTCAATAAGTAGTCAAAATTTTAAAAGATCTAAAAAAAAGAAATTTCATAAAAACAAACAATTCCACCTCCCAGAACTCTAAAACCCATATTTATAATTTTTACAGAGGGTTTAAATTACGGCCGATAACGGAAACTTTTAACCAAGGTTTGTAATTTTAACCTAAGTAAATTGCAAATATCAAAGTGAAAATTAACAATTTTTTAATTCTTTCAACGGCAATCTATTCTATTGCTTTTGTGAAACAGCTCCATGGAAAGAAATAAATTTCAGATTTTTAGTTTAACAATTATCGCACTTTCAATTGTGTCACTCTCAATCATAATTTTACGAGGGAAGTAAAAAATTTTGACCTAAAAGAAAAATGTTGACTAGACTAAATGTGCTCATTTACTAATCTATATGTACGATATAATCATTCATAAAGAGTAAACTCCAGTCGAGCGTCGGAGCTGACATACAATTTTTTTGTAGTTTTTTTGAGATTTCTCAAAATCTACTGGTTCGAATCGGTCCAAATATTATTCAAACTCTAAGTTTGGTCAAGCCCTTTCGAATGGCACCAACTGCGATTAAATCGGTCAAGCCGTTCAAAAGTTATAAGAGGGTCACATACATATATACACACATACATATACATATACACACACACACACACATTCGGGGCTGAAGAAAAACTGCTACCGGACGCGTCTCCCCGAGCGGATGGGAGGATGCTCGCTGTCCTTGGATGACACTTGGATAATCTCTTAGTTGATGGGGTACAGCGGGTAGGAGTCAAGCAAAATAACCAAACAAAATACGCTCCCGTGGACAAAACTCCCCTTTAATGGGTTGGTCACACTAACTGACCTAACAAGACGATCGGTCCCTGCTGTAACTCACTGGGAGTGTCGGTAACCTGTATCGTAGTTTCCAACGATGCAGGCCACGGCTGATGTGAGCTTGCTCTGCCGAGGTGTAAGTTGCAGTAGTGGATCAGGAGCCAGTCACTTCGGGCCTTGATCAGGAAGTACGCAGTGAGTGTTAGAGATCGGAATCTTCACCGCCCCGAGCGAGTCTAGTCCGTCCGTGTATTCCGGGACTGGCTAAGTGTCGGCTAGGCCTCAGGGAACTGGGGTAGGAGCACTATCTCCGAGGGTACACCCGTTCCTAGTTATGACAACCCGCTCCACTCCGTACGATGCGCTGGTAAATCAGCTAGTCAGTGGACTGCAGGACTTTCTCCAAACCAATCAAAATGTCCACAAGGAGATCAAGTCGAAGTCGACGAACATCTGCAGTGCCCTGAGGAGGTTCAAAAAACTGGACAAAGAATGGCAGGAGATCCAACAGCAACACGGTAATGTCGTGATGAAGACAAGAGCGACAGCGGTTTCACCTGCAAAAGCCGACACGTTTGCCGAAGAGACGGACGCAGGTGGCAAGGGTGACCTCGAGTCAGTCGTCCAAGACAGAGATGAAACTGGAACTGATATCAGGCCTGGGAAAAGGAAGGAGCGAAATTCCTCAGACTCAATCACCAGCCGTACTAAGAAGAAGAAGGACCTTAAACCAAGTCTTCCGAAAAACTTGGTAACACAGAACGTCGGAAAAAAGGGGGAGAATGAGTGCCAAAAAGTGCAGTCAAAGAAGTCGAAGAGAGCAAGCAAAAGAAAAGCTCCAGAAGCAACCGCCAAATAAGCCCCGACCGGAGCCTAAGCTGAAAAAATCGCGCAAATGGATCAGGCCGGACGCACTGATCATCTGCCCAGCTGAGATGGCAAAGTACGCTGAGATTTTGCGCCGACTAAAGACGGACGTCCCTGATGAACAGGTCCGGACTACGGTGGAGAAGATCCACAAAACCAGGACCGGGAACATGCTGATTACGCTGTCGAGGAAGAGCACTGACAAAGGCCAAGCCTTACAGAAGACTATTGCGGGCATCCTCACAGAAGATGCCAAAGTAATTTGCAAAGAGCTACAGGAAGACATCGAGATCCGAGACCTGGATGGCACCACAGCAAAGGAAGACATTCAGGCTGCCTTGCAAACGGTAACCGGAGAGCTCTGCGAGATACCACCAGAGGCAATTAAGATTCGTAAGGCTTACAGAGGTACTCAGACCGCTGTTGTGACACTATCGGCAACTGCAGCGTAGAAGATACTGGAAGGAAGCGGTAAAATCCAGATCGGTTGGGCCAACTGCCGAATTAAAGACACCAGGAGACCAATACAATGCCTCAAATGCTGGCACTTTGGACATGTTGGGCCCCAATGTAAAAGCCAAGTAGACCGGTCTAAACTCTGCATCAGATTTGGACAAGAAGGGCACCGTATTGCTGACTGTAAAAATTCTGCCGTGTGCAATATGTGCTGAGCAGCAAGGAGCAAAGGACGTGGCTCACCATGCCGGCAATCACAGATGCCCGGTATTTCAGGAAGCGCTCCAGAAGTTGACGAACAAACAAGCATGAGGATACTGCAGCTCAATCTCAACCATTGTGAAGCAGCGCATGACCTGCTCATGCAATCCGTGCGAGAATTAGAACTTGACTTGGTACTGATAGCAGAGCCATATAAACACCTGAGTACCCAACCCTGGGAATCAGACAGCACATCCAAAGCTGTCATCTGGTCATGTGGCAAGCTCCCTGTCAAAAATGCAGTCGACAACAGCAATGCCGGCTTTGTAGCAGTATCAGTAGAGGGCATCCGCTTCTATAGCTGCTAAGCTCCACCTAGCCTCTCCATTGTTGACTTCACTGATTTCCTGGATCGACTAACCGAAGATGCGAAGCAATACCATCCAGTAGCGATAGCCGGAGACTTCAACTCCTGGGCAGTTGACTGGGGCAGCAAACATACCAACGCACGAGGGAAAGCACTACTAGAGGCCTTTACTACACTAGATGTAGTTTCGCTCAACAGTGGTGATACGGCGACCTACACCAAAGGTGACGCAAGCTCAGTTGTAGACCTCACTTTTGTCAGTAATAGCCTTGCTAGAGGCGACAACAACTGGAAAGTGTTGGACATCTACACTGCCAGTGACCATCATGCGATATTCTGGGAAATATCATGCGACCAGAACCTCAAGAGACCAATCAAGCAGTCTAACATCGTTGGTTGGAAGTTGAAATCTTTTGACCCAGAAGCATTGCTAACGGCTGAGACTTTAAATGATTTTCGTTATAAATGTTATTTGCAACTGTTAGAGTTAGAAAGGAGTGAGTATGATTTAAGTACTTAATTGTAAACTAGAGTGCGATTTGGATAGCGAAAAAATGAAAATGTCTGTTATAACTGATTACTTATTACTATGGCCAGGGACTTCGTATGGAAGGGGTAACGCACGAGCATCAATTGTTTTACCCCTTCCATACGAAGTCCCTGGTCTTACTTATTACTTTTGCAGTTATTAGTTTTATTAGTATTCCTGCATTTATAGTATTATAATTATTATTATTGTTATCATTACTATTATTATCATTATTATTATTACTTTAATTTCTTTCGATTTATTCTTTGTAATTTTCTTACTTCACGTAATAAATTATCCGTAACTCCTATTCTTTCCCGCTTCACAGCATTATTTATATTTGGGACATTATATAGATCCTATAACATTAACTAAGTATGGAAAAAACGAAAAAAAAAATTTTTTTTTGTTATACGCTCTTATGGTTTTAAGAAAACATTTTTCTAAAGTCATAAGGGTGTATCTTGTTTTTTCGGTTAATTATCAATTATAGGTCAGAGTAAGAAAAAAAATTGCAAAGGTAATAGAAATTATCACTCCACAAGTTAATTTATATCAACAAATATTTATTTAAGTAAAAAAACAAATGAAAAATTAAGAAAAAATAAATTTATAACAACGTGAGAACAAGCGGTATTGGTATGTCTTCAAGTTAATAAATTTAGCCTCAAAGTTTTTCTAAATTGATTTTTTTTTTTACTTCAGATGTATTTAAAATTAACAAAAGAGTTTTGTAGACCATTTAGAACTGTAATTTTAAAAAAGTCATTCAAAAAGAACTTTGTTCCTGAGAATGGTTATGATTCTTTAATACCAATACCGAGAAGGAGAAATACGCCGAGATCCTGCGTCGAATCAAGCAGTCCGTCCCTGATGAACAGGTCCGTACGACCGTGGAGAAAATCCACAAGACCAATACCAGAGACATGCTGATCACACTTTCGAGAAAGAGTGCTGACATGTCTTCGGAAGGTTCTGGGTTCGTATCCCAGTCCGAGCTATCTAATAATTTTTCTCGCATATTCTATACACTTACATTAAGATGATCCTCTCCACAATCCTTTCTCAATACTTTCCTACCAATTATCCTGTTACGTGAATGTTGGAACGCTTCACGTAATAATTATCCGTAACTCCTATTCTTTCTCGCTTCACAGCATTATTTATATTTGTTAAAAAATGTGGAACGCTTCACGATTTTGCGTGTCATCTCAATCTCCGGGAAATAAAAATTACGGATCTATTCTCAACAATTTTTTGTAATTTTTTGTAATCATTTGGATTTGTGATCAAAAGGAGAATTATCTCCATGATCAAAGTAAATAAATAAATAAAAATAAATAAATAAATAAATAGCCCTCGATGGTGATCCGATCAACACTGGATGTGTAGAAGAACGGACTAAGGACCTGATGAGGAGAGTAACACATGCTTGTGATGCCAGTATACCTCGTAAACGTGGCATAAATTTGAGACCTTCAGTGCATTGGCGGAACGACCATATCAGCGTCCTCCGTAAAGAGTGTCATAAGAAAAGAAGAATCTCTCAGCGCGGCTATCAACGACCCAACTTAGTGGAGCTGATCGCAGAATACAAAAAGGCGCGTCGTGAACTGAATAAAGCCATCAAAAAGAGCAAAAGAAGATGCTGGAAAGAGCTTATATACGAGGTGGATAAAGACGTGGGGGTAGGCCTTATAAGGCGGTTATGACCCACCTGAAAAAACAACAAATGTCATCACCTACGTGTCCTCAACTTCTTCAGAAAATCGTCATTGCACTGTTTCCACAGCAACGCAACTTCGATTACCAGTTGGTGCCAGGCGAACTGGACGACATTCCACCTGTCACTGAAGAAGAACTGCTGGAGGCCTGTAACCGTGTAGGGAAAAATAAAGCGCCGGGATTGGACGGAATCCCTAATTTAGCCTTGAAAACCATCATAAAGGCAGCTCCAGCATCATTCCTAGACGCTTATAATGCATGCCTCAAGGAGGGGAATTTTCCTCGTAAGTGGAAACAGCAATGATTGGTATTGCTACCTAAAGGGAAGAAACCACCAGAAGAGCCGTCATCTTATCGACCACTTTGCATGCTAGATATGGCGGGTAAGATATTTGAGCGCATGATTCATCAACGAATAGATGCAGTAGTCGACCCACTCCTGGCAGACAATCAGTATGGATTCCGGAAAGGACGATCAACTCTGGACGCGATCAATCTGGTTGTTAGCACGGCTAAAGAAGTGATCGCAGGAACCACTCTGTATGCTGGACATTGCTAGAAAACTGCTCGAGAAGCTCATACAAGGGAGACTTCGCAACGACATAGACCGTGCTGGAGGTTTTGCCGCGAACCAACGTGGCTTCCGGAAAGGACGTTCAACAGTAGGCGCGATACAGAAAGTCGTAGGGACAGCGAGAGAAGCATGGACTGGTAGCCTTGAAGCCCGCAAGGTGTGTCTTGTCCTCACGCTAGACATTAGAAAGGCCTTTAACAGCGCAAATTGGAGAGATATTTTGGACGCCCTGGAGCACAGATTTGACGTGAAACCAGAGAATCTGGCACTAGCCGAAAACTACCTTGATGAAAGAAAGCTAATAGCAGAAACCACGGAAGGCCCACAAGAATACGCCATAACGGCTGGCGTGCCGCAAGGCTCAATAATGGGGCCCGATCTATGGAACGCGGACTACGACGAGCTTCTTGAAATCCCGTTGCCAAAGCAAGTGGAGCTAACGGGCTTTGCAGACGACGTCGCGGCCACGATAATAGTAGACAGCGTAGAGGAGGCTGAACTACTAGTTCGGGAAATCATTGATGCTGTCGAGACTTGGCTCGATAAACACCACCTGACACTCGCCAAGCACAAAACCAGGATGGTCGTTCTGACTCGCCAAAAATGGTTCCCAAAACCATTCGCTATGGACATGAGAGGAACAACACTAACGTCAACAAGGGCCCTGCGCTATCTGGGGGTAATGATAGACGAGAAACTATCTTTCCGCGAACACCTCGATAATGCATGCCAGAAAGCCAGCAAGACGGTGTCTAGCTTAGCAAGAATTATGACGAACACTATGAGACCAAGAACCAAAAAGAGGAGAGTCCTTCTGGAAGTAGTCCATTCGGTACTGCTTTATGGAGCAGAAATATGGGCAGATATATTAAAGCAGAAAACCTATCGGCGGAAAATGGCAGCAGTGCAGCGGCGAGGTGCTCTCAGAGTTGCCTGCGCCTACCGCACGGTTTCCGAAGCGGCTGTATTGGTCATTGCGGGAGCTGCGCCCATTGACCTATTAGCGTTCGAGAGAGCAAGACTCTACGACGCTAAAATCGGCGGCGAAAACATGAAGGAGGCAAGAACGAGGATAAAAACGGAAACGCAGCAAGAGTAGCAAGACCGATGGACATCGGGAGAGACGGGCAGATGGACAGCGCGACTGATCCCAAACATCAACGCCTGGCTCTCTCGGAAACACGAGGACACGGATTTCTTCCTGACCCAACTACTGATAGGGCATGGGCAGTACAACGCCTATCTCTTCAAGATGGGTTTAGACAACACACCAACATGCAAATACTGCCCGGATAAAATCGACGACGCCGAACACACATTCTTCGACTGTGCTCGATGGAAGGACTACAGAAGAAGCACCGAAGAGATCATAGGCACCAGGCTCTCCTCCTCAAGCCTAGTGACTTATATGATCAAACAAAAGGAAAACTAGTCAGCTGTTGCAGCTTATGCACAGCACCTCCTGAAAGACAAAATCGCAGAAAGGGACCAGTAGCCAGGAGTAGGCGTCGTGAGACGCAGCACGACTGGATTCAAGTAATGCTAACGCGGTTCCAATCCAGTCCTCCCCGTACCATCTAGGGGAGAGGGGGAGGGGAATGTTTTTTTTAGTTGGTAAAAATCTCCACACTACCGACTATCGATATCTGCCGTAAGATGGGCGGCAGAGTTAACGATAGCGGTGTCTTTTGAAGATCTTTTTTCGCACCTCTTTACAAAAAAAAAAAAAAAAAAAAAAAAAAAACACACACACACACACACACGGAGGGTAGAGTTGTTCGCGTCCGTAGGTTCTGCTTTTACACCCTACAGGTGCTCTCCGGGTAGTGCTAAATGAACAACACCAACAACGAAATGAAAATGTCAGAACAATTTCAAACATCGTCTATGGTGCAGAGGGGGAATACCTTAGTGCCGGCGAGGGAAGGCGTACAAACGGGCCTGAACTCGTCGTTATCAAGCGACCGTTTGAACAATGGAGTGGACCCCATGGCTCTGCTGTCTAGCAATGCTACAGGGAGTAAAGAAACAGCCCAGATGGAAGTAGACACACAGCAAACAAACTTTCCTCCAATAAGTGGAAGACCTGTTGCTACCGTCAACGCTCACGCATACCGAGAGCGGATCAACTTTCTACCGACTGTCACCGGCCAACAATCGCCAATGGAACGGCTCGGTAGCAAGATCGAAGAATTGGCTGAGTTCATAAAGGATAAAAGAAATCTCTATCATGAACTCAGAAAATTAGTAGCGCCCATTGCCACGGTATATAAGTTGGCCAACAAACCAGCAACGAAGTCGGCGAGAACCACGCAAACATCTCCGGGTCTGAACAAAAAATCACAGTCGTTTTTGGTCACTCCTAAGAAAACACAGCATGGAGAAGAGAACAACAAGAAAAGACCGCTGTCTACGCCCAGCCCTTCCTCAGAAATCGACAAGTCAGCACAGAAAAAGACAGCCCGGGACGATACCTGGACCAAAGTGACTTAGCAAAAGAAAAGGAAGGAAACAAAACAGGAGCCAGCGGCACAATCTACTGAAGCCCAAAACCAGCCAAGTACGGCTGGCACTAAGAGACCGAGGAGGAAGAAGACAAGAACTAAAGCTGTGCTTGTCCAACCAGCTGAAGGGCGAACATACGCCGATCTCCTGAAGGAAATCAAGGCCAAGGTAAGACCTTTTGAGACGGGCGTAGACATAACGTTTATTAAAAAGACGAAACACGGAGGAGTTCTCCTTGAAATGGCTCAAAATACCGAAGACAGCAAGGCATTCACCGATGCAGTAAAGGCAGCGCCACTGCAAACATCGGCACAGTCAAGACGCTAATACCAACGACAACGATCGAGATCCTCGACTTGGATGAAATCTCTACCGAGAGCGAAGTCCGTGAAGCACTCAAACGCGAATTCACTGACAATCTGGAGGTCAAACGGGTAAATTTGACAAAACCCACACCACGAGGTAATCGAGCAGCCTTCTGCAAAGTAGACGAGGCCAGTGCGATTAAGGCCCTTGACAAGGCCCGTATAAGGATCGGTTTGGTAAACTGTCGTATACGCCCAGTTGTGAAAGTAATACGTTGTTTTAAATATCTTGGTTTTGGACACCAAACACGTCAGTGTGCGGGACCAGACAGAAGCAGGTGCTGCTACAAATGTGGCGGAGAGAACCACAAGGCCGTAAACTGCACGGAAAAGCTAAAATGCTTCCTTTGTACTCCGGACAAAGATGCCCAGGATGGTCTATGCCATATTTCTGGCACTAGAGCTTGCAAGGCATTCCGCACAGCACTTGCAGAAGCCACGATAGGGCAGAAATGACACGCATACTACAAGGAAACCTGAATAGGTGCGCCTTGGCACAAAACCTGCTGCGCCAGCGTGTCTTTGAAGATGAAATCGACGTCTGCTTTATCTGCGACCAATATCTAAACATCGAAGGTAAAACATGGTTCGCAGACGAAACTGGCACGGCAGCAATTTGGATTGTGAACACAAAGAACGTTACCGTCCACAACAGCGGAAGTGGAGCAGGTTTTGTCTGGATCCAAACCCCAACAACCTACATCATGAGCGTCGATCTCTCACCTAACGAAGGGATTAGTGTGTTCCGACAGAAACTGGCATATATAGAAGATGCGGTCACTAAGTTCGACGGCGATGTCATCGTAGCCGGAGACTTCAACGTTAAATCGGCAGAGTGGGGTGCTGCTTTCTCTAACACCAGAGGAAACGAGGTCGGTGACGTCACGGCTAGACTCGACCTCATAGTGCTAAACACCGGGAGCACTACGACCTTTAGAAGACCAGGGTACCAAGAATCCATCCTCGACATCTCGTTGGCGACTCCAAGGACTGCCAACATGATTGAAGACTGGACAGTATCCGAAGAATACAGCGGCAGTGATCACCAGTTCGTGACATTCAACGTTGGATTGGCATCTACTCCGGTTTCACAACGCGACCTTTCTAAGCGGAAGTGGAATGCCAAGAGGCTTGATCCAGAGGCATTGCAAGCTTCGATTGCACGAAGCTGGTCTATCTTTCAGATCAACCCGACTCTGAATACCTGCAGCGAGACGGAAAAGGCAGTGCCAAATACGATGAAGGAAATTGCTGCCGCATGTGATGCCTCTATGCCGCGGCTGAAGAATCAGAGTTTTCACAGGCCGGCGTTCTGGTGGTCAACAGACATAACAGAACTCCGAAAAAAATGCCACAAACTACGTCGGCTAGCAACGAGGGCTGCGAACCGCTCCCCCAATCAAGATCTACTTTTGAGCGAGTACAAGCAGGCCAAAAAGAACCTCAACCGGGCAATCAAAGCAAGCAAAGCGAAATTGTGGCAAGAGATCTGTAACGACCTCGATGAAGACATCTAGGGTCAAGCCTACCAAATTGTCACCAAACGACTTGAAAAGGCTTCACCAGAAGCACTGAAACCACCTGCTTTAATGAGCAGCATCGTAGCGGAGCTGTTCCCCAAACAACAACCAAGGGAAAGAAGACATTATGTGAAAAACAGTGTAACACTTTTCACAACTAAGGAGTTACAGCATGCAGCGAAGACGCTGAAGACAGGAAAGGCACCCAGCCCTGATGGCATCCCAGCATCGGTGATCAATACTGTAGCCCTGGAATATCCAGACATAGTCCTGAACACCTACAACGCATGCTTGGCAACTGGCACGTTTCCCACAGTCTGGAAGCGGCAGAGATTGGTTCTGCTAGATAAAGGCAAAGGTGGCCCTGTAACACCCTCATCGTTCAGACCACTTTGCATGCTAGGCATTGCTGGGAAATTGCTCGAAAAGCTTATATAAGGAAGATTACGAAACGACATCGATCGTGCTGAAGGTTTTGCCGCTAACCAACATGGCTTCCGGAAAGGACGTTCAACAGTCGGCGCGATCCAGAAAGTCGTAGGGACAGCGAGAGAAGCAGGGACTGGTAGCCTTCAAGCTCGTAAAGTATGCATTCTTCTTACGCTAGATGTCAAAAACGCACTTAACAGCGCAAATTGGGGAGATATCCTAGACGCTCTGGAACACAAATTCGACGAAAAGCCAGAGAATTTGGCACTAATCGAAAACTACCTCGAAGAAAGAAAGCTAATACCGGAGACTACAGAAGGACCACAAGAATACGCCATAACGGCCGGCGTGCCGCAAGGTTCAATAATGGGGCCCGACTTATGGAACGCGGACTATGACGAGCATCTTAAGATTCCGTTACCAAAGCAAGTAGAGCTAACGGGCTTTGCAGACGACGTCGCGGCCACGATAATAGTAGACAGCGTAGATGAGGCCGAACTACTAGTTCGGGAAACCGTTGATGCCGTCGAGACTTGGCTCGATAAACACTACCTGAAACTCGCCAAGCACAAATACGAGATCGTCGTTCTGACTTGTCAAAAATGGTTCCCAAAACCATTCGCTGTGGACATGGGAGGAACAACACTAACGTCAACAAGGGCCCCTCGCTATCTGAGGGTAATGATAGACGAGAAACTATCTTTTCGCGAACACCTCGATAATGCATGCCAGAAAGCCAACAAGACGGTGTCTAGCCTAGCAAGAATTATGACCAACTCCATGGGACCAAGAACAAAAAAGAGAAGAGTTCTTCTAGAAGCGGTCCACTCGGTACTGCTTTATGGAGCGGAGATATGGGCAGACATATTAAATCAGAAAACCTATCGGCGAAAGATAGCAGCAGTACAGTGGCGAAGCGCTCTCAGGGTTACCTGCGCCTACCGTACAGTTTCCGAAGCGGCTGTATTGGTCATTGCAGGAGCTACGCCCATCGACCTATTAGCGTTCGAGAGAGCTAAACTTTATGACGCTGAAAATAGTGACGAAAACATGAAGGACGCAAGAACGAGGACAAAGGCGGAAACGCAGCAAGCGTGGCAGGACCGATGGACATCGGGAGAGACGGGCAGATGGAAAGCGCGCCTGATTCCAAACATCAACGTCTGGCTTTCTCGAAAGCACGGAGACACGGACTTCTTTCTGACCCAGCTATTGACGGGACATGGGCAGTTCAACGCCTATCTTTTCAAAATGGATTTGCACAGCACACCAACGTGCAAATACTGCCCAGACAAAATTGACAACGCCGAGCACACGTTTTTTGAGTGTGATCGGTGGAAGGATGACCGAATCAGTACCGAAAAAACAATAGGCACCACGCTCTGCCCTGAGAGCTTGGTAACTTGCATTATCAAAAAAGAAGAAAACTGGTCAGCTGTTGCAGCCTACGCGCAGCGCCTTTTAAAAGAAAAAATCGCAAAAAGGGATTAAAAACCAGTAGAAACAAGAAGTAGGTGTCATAAGACACAACATGGATTGGATTTAAGTAATGCTAACGCGGTCCCGTTCCAGTCTTCCCTGTAACATCTATGGGAAAAGGAGAGAGGAGGATGTTTAGTCGGTATTGTTGCAAAATAATATTGACTTCTGAGTCGGAGATACCCAGGCACCAACACCTAGTCCTGACACCAATACCAAGTCCTGGCATACGTAAATGTATATCTTACCTCCTCTATAAAAACACACACACACACACACACACACACACACACACACACACACACAGACACAGACACACACACACACATACGCGCGCGCGCGCGCGGTGACATCACTACGGGAATAGTCAGGGAAGCTTCCTAGGATCTCAAAACCCCGAGATCTGATGAAAACTCGATTTTCGGAAAACGGGGTAAAAACAATAACCTCGATTTTCGTAAATTTTTAATTTTTCTAGCGGGAAGTTAAAAATCTGAAAAACGGTTAACCTGCAGGCCATCGCTGGATTTTCCTGCTAGTGTCGAACTCAGAAATCTTCTGATTAGCACTTCTGAGCTTGTTGAGCTCAAAAATTCAAAAGTTACATAAAAAGTTATTCATTTAGAAATTTTTAAACGACTCTAACTTTTGAACGCCTTGTTCAATTTTAACTGACTTTGGGGCATTCAGCGCAGTTTTTCATGAACAATAATTGTATTTGATGTCTGTAATTCATTAGTCAAATGTTTTGAAAGTTGTTTAGAAAAAACTCCAAAAGTTTTTTTTAATTTTTAATTTTTGAATATCTTTGAAACGGTTTGACTGATTGACTTCAAATTGTGAATACCTCGAAGTCTAAATAAACACTTTCGAACGCCGTGTCACTCATCTAGTTCGGTTGATTTGTTCTCAAGATACCGTATAACAAAATTTTATTTACATACATACACTCACACACACACACACACACACACACACACACACACACACACACACACACACACACACACACACACACACACACACACACACACACACACACACACACACACACACACACACACACACACGACGAAATGACGACAATGGATTTCGTATGCACCCTTAAAAACATGGAGAGAGTTGAAAACTTACAATTCTCAAAATCGGATCAAAATCTGTAACTTTCTACTTTTAAAAATTATTAATTTTTAAAGCGGGAAGTTAGAAAATGGGTATATTTTGCACAACAATAGAAGAACTTGTCGAATGATTCTGCTTGTAAAAAATAATCATCTTATGCTTCTAAAATTGCATTGAATGTCGCAAACCGTATAAAACATGATTGATGTGTTTGAGACATATTCCTTGAAGAAATTTTCAAAATTGTGTTTCTTTAACAACAACTAGATTTTCGGGCTCGAAATGTGCCAAAGTAATATTACTGCGTTAAAAAGGCTAAAAATTTTGAAGCTTTTTTCCAATGATGAATATATTCTTTTTCTAAATTTATTGAAATTTATTTTTCACTTTTTAGTTTCATTTTTGAAGTTATACTTCTTTAGGCGCGTTATGAAAAAATGATGAAAGTTAATTTTTATGATGCGTGCGCAGTAGGGTGATTCATTTCCGCAAAATTTTTTTTTTTTTTCGGTGCTCATGAAAAATATTAATCTACATATAGAAAAAAAAATTCCTACCAAGTTTGAGCTCTTAATATTAATTTTAAGTACTTACAATAAAA